>JAPMOR010115338.1:576333-627024 GCA_026543865.1 Argiope aurantia | reverse complement strand
GCATTTTTCTCTCTTTTGTTTTTGGCAACTATTGAAATGCTATGTTTGCTTTTGATGTGTTTGTTCTATGTAGTACTTTTGTATGTGATGTTTTATTCGAGAGGATATTAAGGAGAATGTATACACCACAAGAGAAAGCACAGATTTTATGGTGGTCATAGAGTTAATTTCCAATCAACTAAATCACTGACTTTTAAGAGTTAATTTCCAATCACTTAAACTGACTGATTTATGAAAATTTGAATATCACTATTCAATAAAAAAAAGGATAATTTTTGATTTTCCATTGAGCGCTGCAAAGAAAATATGCCAATCAGCGCGCAGGTTTCTCAAGATTAATTGTCTTAAGATTATGAAAATGGTGAGTTTTTCTAAATTTTTAACATTCAAAACTTCATAAATAAGTCTTAGTTGATCGAAGAAAATAGAAACATTCATTCATTTATTTAAAATTTGGTGTGTCCAGAATATTTATCAGAATATGATACCTTACTGCATTAAATTTAGACTTCATAATTTTTTAAATATATTTATATGCAGGAACCAAATATTATTATTGATTTCATTTCAATCCTTTTGAAAGCAAAACTAAAAACTGAATTTTATGCTGAATCTCAGAAATTTTTGTTGAATTATTGTTTGAGATATTACATAAATTATGAAAAATATTTTGTAGTTCACATAAGACTTAAATATCGAGCGATTCTGTTTGCAATACTCACATTCAATAATAATAATAATAATTAATTAATAACAATAAAGATGATAAATAAAATAAAACGCTTGGTTTTATTAAAAAATATCTTAATATTAATTGCAATTTCATCATTTACATTTTAAATGAAAGTTGAAGTCTTGCCGGAAATGACAACAAATTAGCAAAATATATATAGTAAATTGAACGAAACGATCTAAACAACAGTATAAGTTTGGTATGACTATCAAAATTTGAAGATTAAAAATGTTTTGTTTGATAATCTATTAAGAGACCAGTTACTTAAAATATTTAATTCAAAATTGTATCGAGCGGTAATACTGGCGAACCGGCTGGTCGCCAAAGGCGGCTAGCAGATAAATAAATCGGAATAATTGGGGATACTTTTTTATTACCTGGATGCAGAATTAAAATTCGCTAATATGCTCAAAAAATATCAAAAGACTAAAAGTACTGTTTTTACAGGCTATAGAAAGTTTCATAAGATCCAGAGATCTATTGTTGCCGAGGGTCTCTGCAGCTCACTGCTATTCAGTGGGTTAACAAGAAGTAGGCAAAGTACTACAGAATCTCCGATTTTTAGTGACACCTGGAAGAAAATATTTTTGGAAATGTTTTACGTTTTCTAAGACAAAAATAGATCAGATGACAAAAATGGGAAAAAAATTAATATATGCGTTGAGTATCATTAATCCACAGCACGCCATTGGTCAAGAAAATTTATTTTATTGCTCTTCAGTAAATTTTGTCGATTTCTCAAGTCAATGTTAATTATAGTGATCCTATTATTTTGATTACGAATAATGCTGAGACTAGCGGTTGGGTTGTATTAAATTCAAATTGTTATTCCTTATTCAATACCAACTGGGGCACCGGGATTATTGATTATTTTAATTTCAATGAATTGCCTTTGATATAACTTTATAAGATTCCGTCAATAAACTATTTTTAAGTACCAAATAGTCATAGATATTAAAGGCATATTATTTTAACACTCTTTGCATGCTCAATTCGTTATGAACATGGGCCTTATAATGGAAACCAATGCTATGATGTCATGATGCTCTTAAAAATATAACTGCGCGGTTGATTGATTCTATCTGCTAAATTTCGGCCATTGTAGTTATATTTTTTTTCGTTATATATATATATATATATATATATATATATATATATATATATATTATGCCCTCCCCTTCGGATTAATTAATCCCTTTGTAAAAATAATGCGACATCAGTACTACGTATCAAATGAAAGTGATACTTTTGCCCCTATCAGGGGTCAAAATATGCATTTCATCTGCACGTGGCCGGAAATCCTATGTTATATAAGACAGGTGATCATTTGTTTCGTCCCTTTTCGCTTTTTTCATACTTCTGCTTTTGAGCCACACTGCATCTGTTTGTATATAAATTGCTTTCCCGAGATGGATATTAAAGATAGAATAAAACGAAATTAAAAATACAACGTCTCGTCTATGTCTTCAAACCTGCACTCTGCTTCAACCAAAATAATATTACACACACACACACACACACACACACACACACACATATATATGTATATATATCAAACAAAATCCCTTTTGTTTAGCTTTCAATTGTAGAAGAAAATCGCACGATAAAATGTTTTCTGAAACAATAAAAACGATTTGAATTTCAGGGTAATGATGTAATCTATTGTTGGAAATCAAACAAAAAAATATTTTTAATTGTTGCCAAAATTTAGAAATTTTTGCATGATTATTAAATTGATATAATTAAAAAGACAATTTTTTAAAATTTCGACAAGGTATAAAATTTATTTTTGTGCAATAATCTTTTCGAAAGTTATTGTAGAAAAACGCCAAAATTCAGCTTAAATTTTAATTCTTTGAAATTACGAAAAGACTGCTCCGAAGTGTACATTGCCCCCAAACATTATTCTTGTGCCATTAACCAACAATAACAGCATACCCACGAAGCTTATATATGTCAAATCTTCTAGTTGTAGATAATCTTCTAGTTGCGCATGATGTGCCTTGTAGAGCGGCAATACACACAATTTATTATTATTATTATTATGCATCTTTATTATTATTAGAGTTTTATTTCAAGGCTAATAAAGAAAGTAAATTATTCATTATTGTTTATATACACGTTTATATTTCCGATGAGTTGAGTTTAGTATGATTGTTATAATACACGTTTATATTTCCGATGAGTATCCGTTGAGTATCCGATGAGTTCCGTTGAGTATCCGATGAGTCTAGTGGTCTCTTCCGTTATTTCAACCATTATTTCGATTTAATTATTACCAAAAAACGTAAACTTTGAAAATAATTATCACTTAAACATGTATAAATCTACATTTTACTATACTATTAAAATATTTAATAAATTTTAATGGAATAAAATACATATACATTTTATTATCATTATAATATTTTCCTATATATCAAATGTATGGTAAAATAAAAAGATAAGAAAATATCATACATGTCAGTCAATATTTACACTGGTGTGCAAAACTTAAGCAACAATGCAAATTTTAAGCAGATAGCCATGAAATTGCAGAAAAGGAGTTCTTGCGATCAGTACAATGAACACGTAATTCAAGAGGAAGGTCATGCGTATGCAAATATCAGGAACAAAGCGTCACAGGCGACGGGAGCGTACGCAAAACACGTGCGGAAGGTGCGCGCAGCTCAACACTACAATAAAAGGAAGGACGGAGACGCAATTAAAGACATTCGCTGGAAGTGCACGTGAGTTAATTCGTGAAATATGGCTAGCAGAAATCACCTGGACGATTTCACACGTGGAAGAATGATCGGAAAGCTGGAGGAGGGGCGTAGTGTGACCAGTGTAGCTGAAGAGTTCGGAATCAACAAAACCTTCGTTTCGCGAGCTTGGAAAGCCTTCCAAACTAGAGGTGCAGCTGTGAGAAAGGCTGGTGGTGGTCGCCCCAGGAAAACAACTGCAGTGGATGACCGACATATCGTCCTGCAGGCGAAAAGAACCCGAAACCAGTCAGCAAGCGCCATTGCTCAGCAACTGCGTGCAGCAACGGGGCGACAAGTGTCGCGTTTTACTGTGTTCAGACGCCTTCACAAAGGTGGCCTATTCGCCCGTCGTCCTGAACGCTGCACCCCTTTGACAGTTTCCCACCGGCGGCACCGTTTAGAGTGGTGCAGGGAGCACAAAAACTGGACATCTCATCAATGGAGTCGTGTCCTCTTTACAGATGAGAGTCGTTTTAATGCCACAAGCGATTCCCGCCAGTTGATTTGGAGAGAGGTCGGGACACGGTTTCATCCCAGTAACATCATGGAAAGAGACCGTTTCGGTGGTTCTGGAGTTGTCGTCTGGGGAGGCATTATGATGAACGGGCGGACTGAGCTCCACGTTTTCGACATTGGTTCTATAACTGGAGATCGCTATTGTCAGGAGGTGATCCTTCCCCATGTGCGTCTATTCCGAGATTCCATTGGATGAGACTTCGTTTTTATGGATGACAATGCACGGCCACACAGGACTCATGCTGTTGAGGAGCTCCTGGAAAGTGAAAATATCACTCGAATGGATTAACCGGCGTGCTCCCCTGATTTAAATCCGATAGAACATGTGTGGGATGCTTTGGGGAGACGCCTTGCGGCACGATTACATCCTCCTGGGAACACCCGACAACTTAAACAGATGCTGATTGAGGAATGGGCACTCTTACCTCAAGAAATGTTGGACAATCTGGTGCTGAGTATGGGGAGACGGTACGAAGCAACCATTGCAATAAGGGGAGGGCATATCCGATACTAAGGAACATCTGCTTGCTGTTCTTCCTCTTGGACAGACAATCATGTATAACGTTACTATGAGTTCAATAGAGCCTTTTTTTGTTTGATTCCATACTGTATGCATTGTATGCATTTCTGCGCAACTATGCTTTCGTCATTCTTTCAGAACAAAATGCTGTATCTCATTTCTGAATTTCATGTCTCTCAGAGGATTTCTCGTGAAGTTATGGCAAAATACATACCTGTAGCTTAAGTTTTGCACACCAGTATATATTGATAATGAAACATTGCATTCCAAATGTCAATCGACTTAGATTGATAAAAAAAAAATCTTTTTTGGAACGTTTGCTTGAATATTATACTGTAAATATTTTTGCTGTAATTATGCTGTAAATATTTTTAAATTCCTATGTAATATTATTTTTTTCCTTCCTTTTTTGCATGCTTTTGTGCCTTTAAAATCCAATTCCAATCAAATCCTCCTATTTTTGCTATATATTTTCATATTTTTAAATTTTATCGACTTAACATAAACGGATAATACTAATGTTAAATGCCCCACCGCAATAAAATCGTTAAATTATTGCTTAATTTTAATTTTAATTTTATCGACAATTTATTCCTACAGGAAAAATATTTGAAAAATGATAGCGAAAAATATTTTCTCAATTTATAGCGACATCTGAAAACTGCAAAGATATATGATGATAAAGACAAAAGAATTGTGAATGCTGTGTGCAATTCGTTAACCGATGTATGATGAATAGTGGCACTTAAGAAATTTTTCGCCTCCTTCTCAATTATAAACAAAAAAAAAAGCTTTTCTTCTTCCCTGGATTATATCTTGCATAATTTGCACTAATAAAACACACTAATATTTTGTCACCATGTCAACCCTTAAAATGACTCCAAAAGCATCTATACATCTTTTTTATCCTTAGTAGCTACACCACTTAGTTCGTTAGGAACAAAATATTTTAGTGAAATTATTCAAAATATATCACTACCCTGTGTGATTTAAATGCGAACAGGATATTATTTTTCTTTCCCTTTCAATAAAACTAATTTCTAAAGCATTCATTTCAGTCTTTGATTACATTTTTAGTCAGTAAAAGTTCATTCCAATAATGACATAAGTGTTCTGATTTAATGAACCAAGCTATTAATAAATTTTATATAATATTTACTTTAAAACAATGATTAACTAAGAGGAACTGAGTGTTTGAATCTAAATATTAGTGCGTTATCGGCAATTACGCATTGTATATGGGAGACTGTAGATAATAAAGTGGAACGTATCATAGCAGGAGAGACGTTATAGTTCAGCAACGGATTCTAAAACCCTCCGCGCTTTTGCGCATGCGTTAAGATGGGTTTAATCCGTCAAAATAGAGGTGAAAGGAAAGATGAAAAGAGGAGATGTTTACATTTACTAGTTTCTAATAGGGGAAATCCAAGGTCAAGGGGAATGCCCGAAATGCACTTATATCGTTCTGCGTCTCACCCCTTAACGAGATGGAGTCGTCGAAATGTGGTCTTCTCAGAATCCGTTGACGAGCAATAGCAATCTTACATTTGATAAAGCCTTTCCTTTCAAATCCAACTAAATTTGCAGATTGATGGTATACACTCTAAAAGAGATATTCCCAGAACCAGACTGTGTTTTTTTAGTGGAGCGTCTGCAGAACTGCTTTTTGTGCATACATAACGCATCCATTCTTTTTTTTTTTTTTTTTTTTTCGTAAAACGTGCACTGTTCCAATGCTCTCTTTAGGGTTTTAGCGTGTGTTGAACATTTTGAAACAGAAAAGGCGGACGATGCCATTCGAAAATTTCGAGTTTCTGTACCCATAATCGTAACCGTGAATGCCATTGTATTGCCGTTCTCAATATCCCGAACTCATACCTCTGAATAACTATATCTGAAATCTCATCTCGATCGGTACTAATCACTAGATCCATATATAGGCAAAAAAAAAATTTAAAAAATCGTGACCATTTTCTATATATTTATATAGATTAATCGGTAAAACGGCGTCTTGTATTGCCAGAAAAGTAGTGTGTATCTGTAGTAAAATGACTATGTTGAATATATTGAAACAAGTTACAGTGTCCCTGCTGGCAAAAGAAGGAAATTATAAAAAATTTTCAAAAAATAAAAGAGTTCGGTCGAAAAAAAAAACCATTTGAAAAATACACGTTATACCATAATAAAAAACAGAGGAATAATAAAAGCAGAACGTAATTATCTATAAAATTCGCAGACATTTAGAATTAAAATTATGAACTTTATGTGATTTGAAAAAGGATTGGTCAAAACGTTGAAAAATGCATTTTTCAGTAATCTCTTCTCCCCAATTTTTCATATTATTTATAATTTTTGTTTATTTTCTTCGTTGCTTAAAACTCATTTTGCCATTACTTAACTCAGAAAACTGTATGGTAATACTGGAGGAAACATTTTTCAATTTCAGACGAATTTTTTGTCAAGTTACGGTGAGTTTATAATTTTAATCACAAATATCTTCGCCAATTTTACAGATAATTCCATGAAACTTTTTCCTGTGTTTTTATTATGGCATAGCGTACATTTTTAATGGTACTTTTTGGCCCCATCTCCTTTTTTTAGAGTTTTTTTTAAATTTCTTTATTTTTTCGTTTGGGACGCTTTAATCTGTCATATAAATGCAGTATAATTACATTGCTAGATACATGTTACTTCCCTGGCTATACGGAATGCCGTCTTGAATTTAAAGGACACAAATGCATAACGCTTTGATCTTTTTTTTTTAAATAGATCGTTTATTTATTATAACTGCTACTGTTTTACAATTTAAAAGTTTTGCCTTTACATCTACCATCTGTTTGGCGCAGTATAGCCAAATTTGGCTCTTGCGCTGTTAAAGCCCAATATCCAATCAAAAATCCAATTCAATTGCTCTTGTTAGAACCATAATTAGAGTAATTTTGATTGGATTTTAACTTCCTTAATATATAGTGTAAGGAGAGTAACACATTTGGATAAAATCTTAGAAGGGCTATTTAACTTAAAGGTGGTGGAAAAAGGGGAAGTTGAAATTTTCATTTTTCCATAACTTTTTGGCGATTGAAGAAAGAAAAATAAATCAATTTAGGCGAATTACGTTATTATGTTTAGGTTTTCAAATTGAAAAATAATTCAGTTAATGAAATTCTTCTTATATGATACATAGAAATGCACATCAGAAATTCTTCAGCTATGCAGTAGAGCATGTAAATCTTCATCAATGCTCTGCTGCATATACTGGATATAGTGTTTTTTTCTTCCCTTGCTCTTAAAGCCAGTAATGAATTTATTGCCAATTTAATAACCTTTTTAAATATTCTAGATACTATTAGATGCGTGAATTCAATCTTGTTAGGACTCTTTGGAATTTTCATTCATTAAAACAAAACAAAAATTTATAATTTTTTTTTCAAAAATTTTTATATATTGAAACTTTTAATGTCAAATATCATTTGAATGCCTCTATTAAAACACACTAAGTTCATAAGAAAGCTTATAAATTTCAGAAGAAATATTTCTGTTATATTGGCAGTACCTTTTATGTAAAATATTGTAGAAATAAACACTTCTTACATTTAAAAAAGAAATTGGGATTATATTTTTTTCACTTGGGAGTACTCATAAATTTATAAAAATGTAATAATGTGTTTGAAATTTTAAAGAAATGGATAAAAGTTTGAAGATTATTAATATATTATCGAAATTAATTTATAAACAATTTTTATCAAAGAAAACTACAAACTGTAAAAGGAAAAAAAAAAAAAGAAACGTTCAGTTAACTCTTTAAAACTGCATTTTGACAACGAGGTTTTCATATAAGCAAGAGAAAAACTCTTGATAGGTTTATCTACAATACAGCAGTCCGATTTCATTTCCAAACAAAATAATGCAAAAAGATTGAGAGCCCTTTCCAACTCGACATTCTGACAGCAATGTTGCATATAATACAATGAAAGGATTGTAAGTGAGATTTCCAACTCACAGCTTCCCAAAGGAGTAATTCTATATAGTGTGGGCAAAATTATGACACCATTTCTACAAAACAATTTCTCATCACAAATTAGATATTCTTTACAAAGAGGCATTTTTTCGTCATGTGTTTATTTTTTTTTACTTTCTCTTATATATATTCATAAAATTCAAACTCAAGAATCTGATGAATCTCTACATTTAAAATCTCTCTGAATTTGAAAGAGACATTTATGGCATTGTGTCTGCTTTTCTGTCTGTGAACATAAACATAAAGTCACTTTGAGCCACACAGATGTAATTTGGTATATAGCCTTAAAAATTGATAATTTCTATTAAAGTTAGTATAAAATACATTCAGCGGAAGTCTTTCTGGTAACTCGAATTTAAGTTAACTTTATAACGAAGCGAAATGGATAAAATTTAACATTCTAGGTTCTAAAATGCCGGTTCCTGTAAAATTTAAAACCGAATCTATCAAAGATTGATCATCTGTCGGTCTGAATTTTCGCATGCAGTGACTTAAATCAATTAAATTCAGAATGTTATCCTATGTCTACAATTGTGATTCCCTATTAGATTTTAGTTTCTATCGGTTAGATAAAAGGCAGCCAAAATATTTATCCGTACGAAAGATTCAATAAAAAAGTTAGATTCACTCCAAAAAAATCTATATTTTCTGTATTATTATTCGCTAAGGCCATGGAAGGCTTTTGCATTCTTAGCAAAATTTCGCAATCTTATATGGGAGAATGGGGATAAGATCTTTATAGAAGAATATGCAAGAAAGCTTTAAAGTGACAATTCCTGCTGATTCTTTAGAGTTTTTTCCCATTAAAATAATAATAATGAATCTAATAAGACTCATTACATAGAAAAGCACTATTTGTTAGTTAAAGTATATTTATTCATTATAAACACAATACAAATAAGATTATGATATTATAATAAACTGTTCGGCATATGTATAACCCAGTTTCTACATAATAAGCTTTTTTTTTCTTTGCTATATACGTAGTGTGGGGAAAGTATTGTAAAAGCCAAAAAATTTGGACTCCAGATTTTGACGAATCTTTACGTTTTAGCTTCACACTTGGTTTCGAAAAACACATTTTTTTTAAATGTCCATTTGTCTGTCTGCGACAAAAATAACTCAAAAGCACTTTCATCGAGAAGAATGAAATTTGGTATACGGTCTATATCTTAAGAGTGTAGATACCCATAGAATTTTGAGCAAAATATGTTCAGAGGAAATCTGTCCGTCCATCTGTTCGAATATATGTTAACATAATCACCACAAAACAAAGGAAACAATATGAATAAAATTTGCTACGCAGATTTAACATCTATAATGCAGACACCTATCAAATTTTGAGCCAAATTCAACAAGGGATTGTCTGTCTGTACTTTCAGAAGCATGTAAATGGGATTACTCAAAAGCGCAATGGCTTAAACATACAAAATTTAGTATGGAATTTTCTAATTGCAAATGCAGTTTTGTGTCAAATTTTTGTTTCAATTGGCAAGAAAAACGCATATAAAATGCAAATACGATTTTCGGATACTATTAACCACATGCCAGGGATTAATCGCCAAAACACTGGCCAATAATGACATGATAGATTCGTTAAAAATAATAAATTTACGCCAAAGGTTAATATTTCGTAATTACAGTGGCTCCCAAAAGTGTTCGTACACTAAAGAAATTTGCAGAAATTGTGTTCTATACTTCTTAATAAAGCATTTTATTAATTGGTTTTTTTTAATTAGCATCTTTAAATAGTTCTTAATAAAACTGAACAAATATTTTTATAAAAAATCAAGTAGTATTAATCTAAAAAATAAATAAATAAAAAAATGTCACAAAATTAGAACAAAAAATCTTCGTATATCCAAACATTATTTATTTAAATTCATCATAAAAATATCTTTTGCGGCTTGTCTTTCTTCTAATTGAAAAATACACTAAAATCGTTTGATTTCAATATTTAATATCACAATTATTTATTCTATTTACTTTATTCTTAGATATGACGCGCATTCGTAAAAAAACGAGTTGAGACGTACGAAAATTAATTATATTTCATTTTAAAGCTGGAAAATCAATTAGAGGCATTGCAACTATAATTAATCTACCTCATTCAAAGGTGCAAAACATAATAAAACGTTACAGAGAGGGAAAAAGTATTGCAAACAAGCCTCGTAATGGTCGCCCTCAAATTCTGTCAGCTAGAAGTCAAAGAAATATTGTGAGTAAATTTCTAAAAAATCCACGTCTGAGTGCAATAAAGTTTACTTCACAATATAATGAATCAAATGGAACTTCTATTTCCTGTGAAACTATTCGCAGAATTCTTCGGAATGCTTCGGAATGGCCGCTCTGCACGAAGAAAATTCTTTGTAAGTCAGAAGAACAGAATTGCTAGGTTTAAATTTGACAAATCTATGATAAACCAGCCAGAGAGCTATTGGAATCGTGTCTTATTTGCAGATGAAAGTAAGTTTAAGATCTTTGGGTCAGATGGTAGAATCATTGCATGGAGGGAAAAAAAAAAAAACGAAGAACTTAATCCCAAGAATTTAGTTGGAACAGTAAAACATGGCGGTGGAGGTGTCATGGTTTGGGGGTGCATGTCAGCGGCTGGAGTAAGCAATTTAGTATTCATTGATGGTATAATGGATCATAGAGTTTATATAAATATTCTCAATAATAATTTAAAAGTGTCAGCACAAAAATTGGGCATTTTAAACAACTTTGTGTATTACCAAGACAACGATTCTAAGCATACGGCCATGAATTTTCGTCATTTTTGCTTCTATCATTGCCCTCAAACCCTTAAAACACCAGCTCAATCACCGGATTTAAACCCTATAGAACATATTTGGAAAGAATTAGAGGTGCGAATAAGAAGTCACGACATTAAATCGAAAATTCAACTGAAAGCAGTAATGATCGAAGAATGGAACAAGATCGGTGCAGAAGTAACCGACCGTTTAGTTAAATCTATGCCCAAACGTTTAAAAGTTGCTATAAAGAATAAAGGATATCCTACTAAATACTAAACATTTGTAAAAATTTAGAAAATTTCATATTTAGTGATGTTTTTTTAAAGTGTATGATCACTTTTGTGTCCTATTTTTGTGCAATTTTATTTATTGTAATTTTTTAAAAATAATTTACATCGTAATTAAAATTTATTCTTCACTGCTTTATTAAGAACTTTAAAAATATGCTCTGAAAAAATTTTCATGTAAAAATAAGAATATATAATGGTAAATAATGAGGTTTTTAATTGATTCTTGTTGTTGTACGAACACTTTTGGGTGCCACTGTATTTTATGCCCATGCAAGGCATTCTCTGGAATAACACCTCTTTTAGGAGACAATTTCCGCTTGTTAATCTTATTATTCATAAATTTCCCAAAACGTGATATCCATATAACACAATCCTCAATGCAAATTTTAAGTAACAAAATTTTCTACACAAATTCCAAATAACACTTATACACTTAACTGATCTATTCAGTATTAAAGAGGGCCATTGATAAAAAAGGGAAATAACTGGTTGAATATTTATTCATCATGGATATAATTACATTTTACTCAGTTCAATTAACGAGAAATTTATGAAAGAAGATTCTGCCTTAAATCCTTAGTTCTGATTAAAAAGGACATTTCTTTTGAAATATATATAATTAGTAACATGTAGTGACGGATTTTTGACTAGGCAGTTATCTTGGGCCACTGGGCTGAAATGGATTGAGGGCAGATTGATTAATTGATGAATGAATTATTAATAATTGCCAAATGAATAAGCTTGTAAAATACAGAAATTCTGTGAATTATAGAATACTAGCCGCCTTTAGCAACCAGCCGGTTCGCCAGTATTACCGCTCGCTACAATTTTCAATTAAATATTTTAAGTAACTGGTCTCTTAATAGATTCTCAAACAAAACGTTTTTAATCTTCAAATTTTGATAGTCATACCAAACTTATACTGTTGTTTAGATCGTTTCGTTCAATTTACTATAAATATTTTGCTAATTTGTTATCATTTCCGGTAAAACTTCAACTTTAATTTAAAATGGAAATGATGAAATTGCAATTAATATAAAGATATTTTTTAATAAAACCAAGCGTTTTATTTTATTTATCATCTTTATTGTTATTTATTAATTATTATTATTATTATTGAATGTGACTATTGCAAACAGAATCGCTTGGTATTTAAGTCCTATGTGAACTATAAAATATTTTTCATAATTTATGTAATATCTCAAACAATAATTCAACAAAAAATTTTGAAATTCAGTATAAAATTCAGTTTTTAGTTTTGCTTTCAAAAGGATTGAAATGAAATCAATAATAATATTTTGTTCCGGCCTATAAATATATTTCAAAAATTATGAAGTCTAAATTTAATGCAGTAAAGTATCATATTCTGAGAAATATTCTGGAAACACCAAATTTTAAATAAATGAATGAATGTTTCTATTTTCCCCGATCAACTAAGACTTATTTATGAAGTTTTAAATGTTAAAAATTTATAAAAACTCACCATTTTCATAATCTTAGGCCAATTAATCTTGAGAAACCTGCGCGCTGATTGGCGTATTTTCTTTGAAGCGATCGATGGAAAATCTAAAATTATCCTTTTTTTATTGAATAGTGATATTCAAATTTTCATAAATCAGTCAGTTTAAGTGATTGGAAATTAACTCTTAAAAGTCAGTGATTTAATTGATTGGAAATTAACTCTATGACCACCATAAAATCTGTGCTTTCTCTTGTGGTGTAGGCATTCTCCTTAATATCCGCTCGAAAAAGACATCACATACAAAAGTAGTACATAGAACAAACACATCAAAAGTAAACATAACATTTCAATAGTTGCCAAAAACAAAAGAGAGAAATATGCAATTAATAAGCAGATGATATTTAGAAAAGTACAGATATTTAGACTGGAAAATGAAATTATCTGAAATTAACCACACGCGCAGACGATATTTACAAAAGTAAAAATATTCAAACAAAGGAAAATATATGAGTTATTCCATCAATAAATGCCCTAAGTTTGTTTATATCTTCATTATTTTATGAGTCATGAAACATCAAAATGGGTCCGGGACTAAATAAACACCCTGTATAGAGAGTGTAAAAGATCATAAAATAAATTTTCTTGAATTTATTTTTTAGAAAAAATTAAATTTCATATTTGTTTCATTTCCTACAAACACGTGCCGAAAATTATTTTTTTGAAGATTTCATTTCCAAAAGGATTTAATTTATTTTTAATTGGAACTTTAATCAATGTGATGGCAACACTTTGAAAAAAACTAATTTTTTTCCCATGAATGCAAAATGTGCTCAATTTTAATTTTTATTTTTTACGAAAAAAATTATTGAAAAACATAGTTAAAATATTTATTTAAAAATTAATTAAAAATAGAAATTTAATTTTAAGATTAAAACATTAGTATCATTTAAAAGATAAATGTTTCATCTTTAACTTGATGTAAAAGTCTTTTTTCTGCGGTAATATTTTCGGAAGTTATAGCAGAAACACGTCAAAATTTCGCTTAATTTTTAAATAAATAAAATTCTAGTTAAAAATTCGAAAAAATAACCCCCAGGTGCACATTCCCGGCCTCCAAGGTATACACGTGCCAAATTTGGTAGCTGTAGGTTGAATGGTCTGGCCTGTAGAGCGCCAACACACATACACATTGAGCTTTATTATAAGTATAGATAGATTAAAGGCCCAATTTGTGTTTCCATGTAATTATTAAAGCTGTAATTAAAGAACGTAAATGAAGATAATTAAAGAAAGGAAAATTATTTACATACTATTTGTAGTAATTGGGATATCAGTTATTAGGACAATATAATGGGATATTATTAATAGGGATGTTATTTATTAAATTGTTTATGCAATTTTCCGCTTGGTAGATCGAATAAAGTAATGTTGCATTTATTTGAAGTTTATTATTTTCTTATAATCTCATCATAAATAGTTAAATGTTTTGCTATGCAAGTAGAAAAAACATAAGTTAGTAAGTACTGCTAAATTTTGTGGATTTTTTTAATTTTATCAGTTTTTTTCTTTTAATATTTATAATAAAAACTAAATAAATAAAAAATAATTACACTTTTTATACCTGGTAAAATGGCTAGTTTTAAATGAAGGACTAGTTTTAAATTGACTAGTTTTAAATGAAGGACCTCAAAATATACACTGCCTCGGGCCGGAAAATGCTCGAATCTGCATCTAATAATATAAAAATTAATTCAGTATCGACACTAAAGAATATTTATAGAATAAACTTACGGCAGAAGGCGTGCAGAACTGAGATGACATCTGTTTTTTCGGAGGTTATCGTTTGGCACATGGCGATTCGCTCCATGAAGCACAGGTAGAAAAAAATCACGATATTAAAAACGGAAACTATGTGATAAAAAATCATTCTTCACCTTTTCCCCAGTTCTTTTCCTATTCTGAGACATAAATGCGATGCTTTGAATACTGGTCAGGTATTTATAGTTCTACGTTTTTTCTTTCTGCATTTGTTCGGCTGGCAGACGAATAAATGACGGAAAATGGAAATTTCTATTACTTTCACTTCCACTTTCAATCCATGTGTTTTCTCGAACGTCGTAAACCAGACGACTTTTTAGTCCTTCAACGAGGGAATTCGAAATGTTGTTTGCTGAGGAAATGGCCATTTTTTTTTCGCTGCGGAGACAAACTGAAATGATAGGGAAAACTTTACGAAATTGATTTATGTGAATGGCAGCAATATCAACTAAAAAAAATATTCATCTTGTTATTGTACTATTTCGTTTTTTATATGACTAATTCTGTCTCCAAAGAAACCTTTTATGAGAAAAGTGCATCATCAAGAAAGGGAAATTGTTTGTTATTTACTTTTTTATACTTTCACTGAATTTTTTTTTATCAACCTATTTTTTCTAGAATCTAAATTTCAGATTGCTGTTATTTTACGAAAGAAATAGGGGGAAATTTCAAATTAACCATTGTCATAATGTTATGGAATAAATATAAAAAATCGTAAATAAAAAAATAAGAACTGAAAACAATGGGCACTTCGATAAAGAAGATAGATTGTTCTGGGTGAGTGGTCAAACCTAAAACAAAAAGTTCAAGCTATCTTGGTTGATTTTTGGATTTTCTTACTGGTTATTTAATGCCGTACATTCAAGGTCACTTTATATCACAACAAGAAAGAAATATCACTCCAAAAAACTTTCGTCAATACGAAAAACTGGTCAAAATGGCATTGGCTGGAATAGTGGCAACTAAGCCTTCAAAAATTCTTCACAATCATTTTTTTATCTTGTCATTTGAATTTGTCTCTCGTTGAATGCTGGTGGGGAGACAGAGGTTTCGGATGCCTGGAGAGAGGAGGACCTGCGATGATTTCTCACAAGGCATTCACTGAGGGAGTAGAAAAGAAGTATGCGTAAAAGACTTGTGAATCACAGAATTTAAATGGATTGCGAAAAAATGGTACTTCATGGAGCGCCATCAACCCAATGGTATGGAATGGACAGATCGAATAATTCTACATATGTACGAAGTTGATAATATTTTAAAGATATTCAAGGGAAAGAAAATGATTATTCACTAAAACTAACAAAAAAAACCCCCCACTAAACTATTTTTTTCATGTGAACTGTTTACTTAAGAAAGAAAGTATTAAAAAGCAAGAAATGAGATTTTTTTCCCCCAAGCCTATGCAATATGTTGGAAACTAAAGCTAAGTTATTTATTTGAGAGATTTAATAAAATATAGGATTCATTCTCAGAAAAATAAGTATTTTTAGCAAATTGTTGACTTTCGAGAATAAATTCGTGCTTTCGCAACCAGTTATTGCTGTATGCTTGAGAGTCAGCTCGTATTTTTACTTTCATGTTCGCTTATGAAAACAGGCTGAGCAGAGCAGATTTTGGTAATTTAGGGTTTCATATCGTAAATATAAAATACTATATTATTTTAAGGTTCCATGTGGGATACATTTATTGATTACAAGAAAAAAACAGCTTAATCTAAACTTAATTTTTTAAAATACTTTTAAATTTATTTTCTAATATAACATATTTAATCTGAAGGCAATTTTTACATTATTATTTACCACATCTATAATTTTTATATCTGGGCGTCCTGGGTTCGAGTCCCGGTTCGGACATGGATGTTCTTCATCTGTTCTATCTGTGAGATGTGTAAATGTGCCCCTGTGTAAAAAGGGGTTGTGCAAGCGAATGTGATGCGTGAGTAGCTAAGACGTGCTCCTGGCCCTAATTGGCGCTACTAAAACAAGAGACGCTCCCTTGGCAATAAATCGCTGACTTTGTCAGCGAGCTTATCCATGGCAAGTGCCGTTATAAACAATAACAATAATTTTTATTTCCCCTCATCAGTACAGAGAATATAATTAATCATTTATATACTATATTTTATTTAAATCTCTGTTACTTAAAATTTTATTTATCAAAAAATTTAGATTACATTGATTTTTGAATAAAAGGCTCGTCGTAAAATTCTGTAGTATTTTTCTATTTAAAAAATCTTTTTCTACAAAGGTCTCTATAATCTCAAATGATTTTTTATAGCTAGATTTAGAAGGGGGATGTTAATTTTATTACAGCTGTTTCTCGAAAAACATTTTTTAAACTTTACAAACCAAATGACGCTCAACTTCTTGACAAATTTCGCTCCAAATTTGAATTATTTATATTCAAATGCTTACATCTAAATCTTAAATGATTAAACTTCGATCCTTTCCTCTGCAGGGATTTCATTGAAAGTTTGAAAAGAAATTTATATGCTTAGTACCAACTTTCATCTATCTAGCTCAAGGAATTTTTAGTTATCGTGTTCAGAGGCAGACAGACATAATATGAAATATATATTTTTCGGACTCATGGAGGTCTGAAACGTGGAGATTCATCAAAATCTCGAGTTCGAATTTTTCGACAATTTACATATTTTATCTATACTTCGTACACAAGAAAATAAAAGTGAGAAATTTGTTATATCATATTGTCATAAGCCTATTATTCACTATGTAATATTCATAAACTAATATTTCATTGTTATATTAATAATTTTCATCACTAAATTAAAATGATATTGTTTAATTCGAGTTTTATTTTTATAGATGAAATTGGATCAATAAAAAAATCTAATGAATGTATAAATACTGACGAAATCTTTTTTTAACGTTGTTACTCCTTGAAAATTGATGTTTTACAGCATGATTATTCACGACACTGTAAATCTCTTCAAATAAAGACTCTTGTCTTTTTAACACCATTTTATTTGCGTGCACATTCTGTGCCACTTCAAGTTGATTATCACAGATTAAAACACCTCTCTCAATACTAGCATTGGGTACCACGCCTCGAACACAGAATACCGTTCTTCAACTGAACGTTAAGATACAAAACGAATGAACAAAAATTTCTCACGGGGCAGAAACGCCATCTATGGGCGTAAACCTGAAACAGACACTATTTTTTGTTTAGGAACAATTCCGAACATAATTCTTTGTGTATCAATATCTTAATATTTTAACAACGTCCATCAAGTAGTAAGCCTTTAATTGCCCAAAACCGCCCAATCCGTATGTATAATACATTTTGATAAGCCACTTAAAGGGGCCGTTGATTTATAGAGATTGTTGGGTACAAAGCCGAAAAGGTTTTACACTTCTAATTTACGCTATAAGTCACCTAACGAAAAATTTTTAATATCCACTATACCAGCAGGAGATTCCTTCTCTGAACTTCCCCAATAACGATCTTATTCCCCTTCGTCCACTTAATATTGTGCACCTTCTGTAAAGTTACGCATGACTTGCATTTCATTGGCGAAGAATAGAAACAAAACACAGATCTTTGGCATGAACCAAACATTCCTGCTGTGTCCCTCTGGAGAATAAGGACGGTTTTTTGTAGACCGATTGAAAACAAAGTTTGACTCAGAATAACAGTTGTAGTCACAAGACAACATTCCATTGCGATTCATTCATTTAAACCTTTGCGCTTATGTATTTACATGCATGCGAAAGTACAGAACAACAGGCGGTCAACATTAGATGATGATAGATGCTAAACTTGTGTTTCAAATTTTATCTCTCTAACTCTTTCCATTTTGTAACTGCCGAATTCATTCATACTTCAATAACTAGTCAGATAGACTTCCTATGAATGGAAATCGTTCAAAATTTTGTCGTAATCTCACATACCAAATTTCAGCCGTCTAGTTCAAAAATTTTTTGAATTATTGTGTTAACAGGCATAATACCAAGACCGTATTTTTCGGACTCAGGAGGTTTGAAATGCAGACACACGTCAGAATTTCGATGTTCGAATTTTTTACCGATTACAATATTTCTTTTATGCTTTATATACAAGAAAGAAACAAAAAAGCAAAAAAGATTAAAACATTTAAAGAATCAATTACCCATCAATTTAAAAACTTATAAACGGAGAAAATTTCACAGATTTGAATCTAATAGAAACATTGTAACATGATAGCATTTTACACTTCCTGAGTGTATTTTTAAGATTTGCTGTAAATTATATAATGGTGTTAAAAATTAAAATTTTACATAATTTTTAATTAGGAATTTAATTAAAATTTTGAAAAAAACTTCTTTAGTGGGTACCAATTACCCAAAAAGGAATTTCATTAAAAAAAATTACTAGATTTATATGTCCAAAGATATATCTTTTTAGACCATCTGGCGTTCCTGTTGCAGAGTGCATGAAGAGGATCGCGTCATTCACAGACAGGAGTCAGGTTTGTAAATAATATTATGTCTAAGTTAGGGGTAAAAAATTCCTTTCGAGTAACGTCTAAGAAACAGCAGCAATGGTAAAACTTTCTAAGCAGAACTGTTTGATAGGATGAGGCGCTATCATACCTATTTTTTCTATTTTTCTATTTTCAATCTTAAGGACGCTATGCGGAAATGAAATGCGGATTTCAATCCATCCGCATTATCACTTCCTCTCAGCGGAAAAACCTATCCGCCTACTCAGTCGAGATTTTCACTCTCTCTAAAACATATTTCACGCACAAATATAAAACAAATAGAAATGTGAATGATTAAAATACATAAACGTGCCAATGCAAAATTCATGAAACATTAACAATTATATCCACTGTCGGTGATCTAATTATCTTTTCTTTTCTAATCGTAATGATTGCATTCCTTCTTGGATGTTACGATCACTTGAGGAAACCCCTGGAGATGCAAAAAAAAAGCCTAAAAAAAAAAAAAAAAAAACCGCTCTTGAAGAAATCAGGAATCCCCAGTCTTCAAATTTTAAGCTGGGAGCTAATATTTCTTCAAAAAAAAAAGAAAGAAAAAAGAAAGAAAGAAAAAGAAAGAAAGAAAGAAACTTTTGCCTGATATGTTAACTGTGTATTCACATGCTATTACACCAACAAAATTACCATTACTTCACCAGTTGAAAGTTTTTCATTTGTTCTGTTCTTAACCTGTTTTGCTTTGTTCTTTTAATCTGAAATTTTTTGGCTTTTACTGAATCATTTTACATTAGTTTTTATTTAATAATTTTAGCTTTTACTCTTCGTGCTTTTCTTCATAATTGTGTGAATTTTTACTGCTACATTGTGTATATTTCTCATTACAAATTAGGTTTTAAATAATTTTATGTCTCACTTTTAACATGTATTTATACATTCAACATATGTTTGGCGCAGCATAGGCGAATTTGGCTCTTGCATCAGTAAACCCTATTATTCTTCCTTCCATCATGAGAGTTACGCATCCATCTAATTTTGAGGCTTTACAAATACTGAAACAAATGTCTAAATGATGAGAAGGAAAACTGCAATTTACATTGATTTTAGGTAGATTCCTATAGGAAGATTACCTGTTGTAATGGTTCGCATGACAAGATTTCGGGAACATTACTGCAGTTATTCTCCAATCATGGTCCATAGAACCCCAAGTCATTCCTCTTTTAAAAGTTTTACATATATATATAACGCTTTGCTCATGTCATCTTGTGAAAAAAATAACTAGAGTAATTTTGTTTGAATTTTAACCAGCTTGAAGTATATTGTAAAAAAATATAAAAGCCTCAGCCTCAGATGAGTTCGTAAATGAGCCATCTAGCTCAAAGGGAGTGGAGTTGGTTGGGAGTCCAGATTTTCATTTCGCTATAACTTCTTTAATATTGAAGGTAGAAAAATAAATCCGAAAAGCCAAATTAGCTCTTTATTAGGACACATAACTTTTTTTTATTAAGTTTTTTGATAACTGCAATATTTTAGAAGTTATGAGCTAAAGAGTAAATTTCAAGCCGTAATTTTGGGCTAACTTTAGTGAACGTCATGCAAGGGAATTACAAATTTTTGGTATGGCGTTCACTACTAGACTTAGAATGTATAATACGCTAACATCATGGTACATGTTTTATTACTTAGTGCTGATTGGCAACAGTCAACTATAAACAAACCATCATAAAAAACATTTCATATTACTTCATAGAATGTTTTTACGACAGCAATTAATTCAACACTTCGCTTAGCTAATTAATGAAGCTACAAAATACTACTAATAATGCTGGAAAAAGGGTTCGCTGTGTCACCGAGACTTCTATTCAGATAGAGGAAAGAGATGTAAATTAAATCAAGGTTCCAACGGAAAGCAGAAAATTTAATTTAGCTCGAAAATAGTTTTGGCCGTTGCTAGATAGAAATCGCTATGATCGACATTAAAACTCAAAATCCGTTATTTCATAAAATATGATACTTTGTAAAATAACTAGAATTTCTGTAAAATAACTGATAAATCATTAATGGTAATACATACATATTTTAATATGCTAGAACAATAGTTTGTCATAGATTGGTTCTATTTCATGTTTCATTCTTAATAAACATGGCGAAATTTTAATAAATGTATTCTGTATTAATAATTTAACGGCGAGAAAATTCAATATTCTAAGCAAACAAAATGATCTCCAAAGGTGATTAGTTCAATGAATTAGCACGAACGAAGAATCACAATTTGTACGTTAATCAGAATAATTTCGTGTATTATGCTACTTGTTATTTTTTTTAATATCTAAAAATATATTTTATACTCTTAATAAATGTAGGACTCAGGAATCACTACTATTTTAGAATCACCCACATTTAATTACATTTAGGGCGGACAATTACATTAAAATAAAAGAAATGAACATTAAATAGATTTCGTCGAATACGTCGCAGGATTAATTCACATGTTACGTCGCGTCTTTCGTTCAGAGACCCGTCTCGTCTCACACGTCTTGACTTTTGTTCAGACCCATCTCGTCTGCCCTCCGTCTAACAAGCATCAACACCTGTTGGCCAGCAGAAGGCGCTCGTCATCAGGCGTTCGTCACTACATAAATATCAAAACTCACTTATTTTTTATATAAATTAAAATGATACAAATTGCTATAAGTTTATTAAAATTCTTTGGATTTAAAGAATGATTTTTTCTTAGCTCTGGAATTGTTTACTGTATTCCATTTATATTTTGCTATACCAAAGATGCGTATTTAACCGAGTATACGTATTTATTTTCTTAATCTCTAATGTCAAACTATTTTATCTTTAGTTCTTTATTTGGCATAGTTGCTCAGAAACAACGTGTTTTCATTGACTCTTATGGGCAAACTACAACTCAAAATGCTTTACAAGGGTATTGTAAGCATGTTTCAGTACACATATACTGGGAATAATCAAAATAAATTAAAATATCTTTCTAAGAATTAATTAATTAATTTTAAAAATTCTAAGAACACACTTAAGTATTATTTATATTCTACTTATCTAGTATAAGCACCCCCCCCCCAAAAAAATTGACGGCTTTTAACTATTTGCTAATAGTAGGGTTAAAAATTAGCGTACTGTTGTTCATTTCAGAGTCCAAGATCTGAACTTTCGGATGATTTAAGACAAAAAAGATTATAAGCATTAAAATGAGCACATTTTCGGAATTCTAAGCTAGGTCTTGGCCTTGGCCTTGACTTCAGTCACATCACGTTATTTCTTTCATTTCTCACTGCCGCGGTGTCCTGGTGGTAAGGCTGGCTGGCTCGACTTCGGAACCAGGGGGTTTCAGGTTCGAGACCCTATTCCATCGAAGAACTATCATGTAAGTGGATCTGGTGCACGTTAAATCCCTCGGGGCCAAATTTCCTCCAGCCGGGGTAGTACAGAAGTTTGGAGAGGGGGGGGGGATGGCAGCTCAATTGTCTTCCTCGTCATCTGACCGCGGTTCCGAGGTCCGTCCCAAAATAACCCTAGTGTTACTTTAAACGGGACGTTAAACTAAATTAATCGTTCTTTTTTCTCCTATTTTGGTGAAATTAAATCCGTCTGACAAATGCGTAAATGCAGGAATGATAGTATTTGATTCTGCCTCTAAGTATCATGAATCTGTAGAATTTAGAGATTTACTGAATTGCCTAAAAGGAATTTTCTAGACAATTTTACTTGTTTCATTTCAATCTTTCTATTTCATACGCCATTCATTCATCAATGGCATGCAACCTTTCATTCAAAAAAAGATAAAGAAACAAAAAATATTCAAAAGATGCATATTTATCATGTAGATTGCTTAATGATTAACGTCTTATCATCCCTAGATATCGACGGCTGGTTTCGATATTTGTGAGCTGTTACTTTCACTTTCACGCACAATTGTTTAAAAAAAAAACAATTATTCAACTTTTATCTAAATGCAACACACTTCGCTCGATTTACATTTTTGCATCTACAGTCCTTTTTTGCGTTAAAGTGCTTTTTTTTTTATTTTCTTGCATCCCCAAGTATTCATTATACGAAACTTATACACTATGATTACAATTGTTGTTAAAATTTTAATTGTTGAGGCAAGCAATTCATTAAATAAAACGAACGGAAATGATCCTCCCCAAACTCTTTCATATAATCTCTGATAAAAGTACTATCCCTATGCTTCCGCATAAAATTGTGAAACTTGGGGCAAGGTCATGAACGCCATAAGTACTCAGATTTTTATTTTCAGCACTTCGCAATATACCAAATAAAGATCTCTATTTATATGTTGACTGCCTCCCTGGAATGAACATTAGTTACTAAAAAGCATATTAACAAGCGATCTTTGTAGAATCTTTTTTCGGGGGGGGGCATCGATTAATGGACAGATTGCGATTAATTCATAAGTACTAGAAAACCGAAAACGTGTTTTAAATTTTTTAAATCAATTAATATCAAAATTTGATACAAAACTGTTCATTTGATATGTGATCATCTAACTACACTGGTGTGCAAAACTTAAGCAACAATGCAAATTTTAAGCAGATAGCCATGAAATTGCAGTAAAGTAGTTCTTGCTATCAGTACAATGAACACTTAATTCAAGAGAAAGGTCATGCGTATGCAAATATCAGGAACAAAACGTCACAGGCGACGTGAGCGTACGCAAAACACGTACGGAAGGCGCGCGCAGCTCAACACTACAATAAAAGGAAGGACGGAGACGCAATTAAAGACATTCGCTGCAAGTGCACGTGAGTTAATTCGTGAAATATGGCTAGCAGAAATCACCTGGACGATTTCACACGTGGAAGAATGATCGGAAAGCTGGAGGGGGGGGGCGTAGTGGGACCAGTGTAGCTGAAGAGTTCGGAATCAACAAAAGTGTCGTTTCGCGAGCTTGGAAAGCCTTCCAAACTAGAGGTACAGCTGTGAGAAAGGCTGGTGGTGGTCGCCCCAGGAAAAAAACTGCAGTGGATGACCGACATATCGTCCTGCAGGTGAAAAGAACCCGAAACCAGTCAGTAAGCGCCATTGCTCAGCAACTGCGTGCAGCAACGGGGCGACAAGTGTCACGTTTTACTGTGTCCAGACGCCTTCACAAAGGTGGCCTATTCGCCCGCCATCCTGAACGCTGCATCCCTTGGACAGTTTCCCACCGGCGGCACCGTTTAGAGTGGTGCAGGGAGCACAAAAACTGGACATCTCATCAATGGAGTCGTGTCCTCTTTACAGATGAGAGTCGTTTTAGTGCCACAAGCGATTCCCAACGCCAGTTGATTTGGAGAGAGGTCGGAACACGGTTTCATCCCAGTAACATCACGGAAAGAGACCGTTTCGGTGGTCCTGGAGTTGTCGTCTGGGGAGGCATTATGATGAACAGGAGGACTAAGCTCCACGTTTTCGACAGAGGTTCTGTAACTGGAGATCGCTATTGTCAGGAGGTGATCCTTCCCCATGTGGTTCCGAAGTGCCATTGGATCAGACTTCGTTTTTATGGATGACAATGCACGGCCACACAGGACTCAGGCTGTTGAGGAGCTCCTGGAAAGTGAAGATATCACTCGAATGGATTGGCCGGCGTGCTCCCCTGATTTAAATCCGATAGAACATGTGTGGGATGCTTTGGGGAGACGCGTTGCGGCACGATTACATCCTCCTGGGAACACCCGACAATTTAAACAGATGCTGATTGAGGAATGGGCACTCTAACCTCAAGGACTGTTGGACAATCTGGTGCTGAGTATGGGGAGACGGTGCGAAGCAACCATTGCAGTAAGGGGAGGGCATATCCCATACTAAGGAATATCTGCTTGCTGTTCTTCCTCTTGGACAGACAATCATGTGTAACGATACTATGAATTCAATAAAGCCTTTTTTTGTTTGATTCCATACTCTATGCATTGTATTCATTTCTGCGGAACTATGCTTTCGTCATTCTTTCAGAACAAAGTGCTGTATCTCATTTCTGAATTTCATGTCTCTTAGATGATTTCTCGTGAAGTTATGGCAAAAAACATACCTGTTGCTTAAGTTTTGCACACCAGTGTATAATTGTATAGTCAGATGATCACATATCAAATTCCATTTATTGCAATTACCGGAATTGTTAGTTATTGCGTTTAAATGCATTCGAAATAAAAAATTGACAGACAACCGACAGATTTAGATCAAAGATGTTGAATTGCATTTCAGATGCTAAACTTGTATATCAGATTTAATTATCTAGGTCTTAGTATCTAGCTTAAGTACGTTTAATACGGGTACATTTTGTGATTATCGTGTCCTTTTGCACTCAGGTAGACAGATAGACAGAATTTCTCAACACTGATTTCGTTCAACGTGCTATAGAAACTGCCAACCAATCAGAGGCGGCAGTAGCAGGAGGGGGGGGGGACAATTGCCGACCCCCCTGCCGGCAATTGCTTGCCCCCGTCCATCGGCGAGAGATTCAGAGTTCTGTCAGCAAAAGTCTGCAGCACTTCAGAATGGCTGTAGAGAGCTGAACATTATCGAATATGGTTAGTTAAAGGCAATCTTAAAGTTAATATATTGTAAACTATCGAAATATCCAAGTAGGGTTAAAGCGGTTTGATTATATTCGGTAAAATAATCGATGAGGTGCCAGGTCAATAAGATGCCTTATTTTGAAAATGATTTTTGATTAAACCGACTAAGAACTAAATGCAACGAATGTCGAATAAAATGGCTCTTGCACAAAAAAAAAAAAAAAAAAAAAAAAAAAAAAAAAAAAATCGTATTCAATCATCAAAGGATGTCGAAGACCTTAAAATTCGCGGCTTTTCAGACATCTGATTCAAATGTCGTTTATTCAGCTTATAATTTGTACCATATTTAGCAGAATAACCAATAAACTGGCAAGTGAATTAGACGTCGCATTTTTACCTACAAATTCTTGTCTTTGAGCTACGATGTTATCATAGGTTATGAAGAAAAAAAAATTTCCATCAAGTACTACGATTACTTGCCAGTGGAATTATAAGGGAAATTAAGGTTTTTATATTACACGTGAATAGGGCGATATAGTTGTTTTTTCTATTATTCAAAATCACATTCTAAGATTAATTGTCATCTTATTCATCTAATTGTTATTTCCTCGATAAGGAAAGGGTATATTTATTTTATTTATTTCACTATGAAAATTGTCTGACTAAAATCTAGTTAATGGTTAAACTAAATTTAATAAAGCACTGTTTTCTTTCGACACTCTTGTGCATATGAATGTTACGAAGAGTTACTTTACTGTAGCCAAATTATGCGAATTCATTAAATCTCTGGAGTAAGTAAATTGTATAATTGTAAATTAAATTAATTTAATAGTAAAATATCTGTTTTTATTTTTCAATATAACTTATCAGGCTGCAACTATAACACTAAAGGAATTGATGACAAAAAATAAATATATGCGTTGCGGTAGCTTTTTCATTACACTAAAAGACTTTATTCAAGTATGCCTTAAATTTGTTAAATAAATTGCGAACTAAATTCTTCAGATTCTGCCTTTAGTATTGTAAATGCATTCGGGGAAGTTATTTTTTATTATTTTATTTTTAATTTTTTCTTTCAGCTACTCTTCGTGGCAAAAACTATATAATTACAGGTGCTTCTAAATTTTAATAGACTTTGGATAAAGATGTCTTGATAAAAGAATGATTAAAATAGTTATTTATAGAATATTTATATATAACATATTCATTTATAAAGAATTTAATTAATTTCCTAATTAGATGGCAGATCTTATTTGGGACCATTATTGTCATTTTAATCCCTAGAATAATACAAGGGCATTTGATGTAATGGTGCGTTTACAAATGATTTTCGCATTTTAAGTTGCTTAATACTTTCACTTAATTGCAGATTTAAAATTAAAAATTTAGTAATTCTATGCGCGAATCACACTCGTCATTGAATATGAAAGGATTAAGAAAAACAAATGCATGTAACTGAGGGGATAAAACCCCAAGTTTTTGGAGGAATAGCTTCGAGGGAAAAAAAGTGCTTAACCACAAGAACGCTTGCCTCTAAATGAAGATATGGAGTTCATATTCAAGATCTAATTTTTCTTAATAAAATGCATTGGTTTTTTGAAGCCTAAATATACATTGAAAAATATATATACATGAGGAATCTAATGTTTAAGTAGTTCCTTTTTCACGGGGACATTTTTTATATCTTACATAAAAATATAAAGTTTGTACATATATTTATAAAATATTTTCTCCTTCAAACTTCTTAAGAAATAACATTATTATAACCTTTCCGCGTTCTTTATTATTCGTGTCTGAACTGTTGTAAATTTTTGTTGAGCACGCCCACTTATAGGAAATACATTGTACGGATTTGAAATATATTTGAATTCTTGCTTGTTGTTTCAATCTTTATTTAAAAATTATTTTAGTTAGAGAGAGGACAACGCTAAAAAGTCGATTTGTGGCGACAACATCGATTTTTTTTATATTTATTACTCTGGATTTCTAAAAATTTTATTTTATAAAACTTTTTGAATTTAGTTTCAACATTTATTTTATATAGCTTCTGATATAAAATGATAAGAGAGTGCATATGTTCATTTAGCATGACACATCATTCTGGCGCAATCTGTATTTCTATCTATATACTCCAATTTAGAATGAAATACAACCATATATTTTTTTTTTCTAAAATTAGATCTCAGAGAAACTGAAAGAGAGAATTAAGCAAGAGTCTCATTAAAAAAATAGACTGAAATATTGACAAGCTTTTGATGGTCAGTCAAAGAAGCTGAGAACATTTTTTTTTTCTTTTTGCAAATATCTTTGTACATTTTTAACATTGAAAGAAAGGGCCAGTGTCTGAATAAAAAATGCTAAATAATACTCAGTTTTCTTTAATTAAATGTAAAAGCAATTATTATGAGTTATTTTGAAGCCGAATCAGAGAGATTGCTCATCCAGCTCCCCTGTAGGATTTAACTTATCCCCCCTATCGGCAAATCTCTGCCGCCACCTCTGAAACATTAGTAACTCAAATAATTATTAGAGAAATTATTTACTTTTTAACCGTGGAAAAACATATGATTTGATACCATTATCATGGAAAATATTGTAGCAAATAATCTTTGAAAATTCATTAAAATTACAGAAAAATTTCACAGCTAATTAATATATTGAAAATATATAGAGATATTTATGTGTATTTTATATATGAAAGTGGTACAAAAGTATTTTTGAAAGTTACTGTGGGAAATTCCGAGATTTCAAGTAATATATATATATTAATTAAAATATTGAAAAAGATCATTCCAAAGTACACAGTTAATTATTCAAGGCTCTTCCCTGTTTGTCATCCTTAATTTCCACAACATTTTTACTGATTTTAATTTATTCTCTAGAGGGCTTATTTTCAATTAATAAGTATTACATCAAGCTCAAATAAAGCATTTAGATATAAATCATCTTTCCCCAAAAATGTTTCAGCATCTTTTATACAAAAAATTAAAATCTAGGAACAATTTTAAACAAGCTGGCAAAAAAAAAAAAAAAAAAAAAACTTTAATTTAACCTTAATATTTTAATCCTAAATTTGTCTGCACTGTACTTGTTGCCAGCCAGTCAACAGTGGGAAGGAAAAAAAAAGATTTCACTGATCTACAAATGAATTGAAAGATATTAGAAAATTATAACGCTGCTTTGAAATTTTAATTTGAATAGGCGTGAATAGATATTATCTTTAAAAATCAGATGAAAGTAAAAAACTAAATTAGTATGGAAAAGCAGCAGAAAAAAATCATAATTATTATGCAGTTGTTTGCTTTGCACATTTGGTAAGCTAATTCTACCACCAGCAACGTATTTGTTCTCAAGTTTCTCAATTCTATGCCCTGGACTCTATTTTGAAGAGTGATATATTCAATACACATTTGCTTAAAATATTATTCTAAATACAATGATTTGAAGTTGCTTATAGACAGGAAATAACCGTAAGTATAACTATAAGGTGTGTTCAAATGAAAAGGCACGAAACTTCGCAACAACATAACCGTTAACATATTTGCCTATGCCGATATGGAAGAAAGTAGCGAGACATCTAGGGATGCGAATGGAATCTCCGGCGTAGATTGGAGCATGCGCGGGTCCTCCGCATGCGCAGGAGAGAGCAGAGGCTCTTATAAAGAGCGCCGTCCAATTGACGTGACAGTGCACGTGGACAGGATGGCGTTCACGTTGCAAAATTTGATGATTGAGGAGTAGCGCGGCATTATCCGATTTCTGACAGCGGAAAGTGTTACACCGCCCGCTATTCATCGCCAGATAGTCACCGTATATGGGGAAGACTGTGTGTCAGAGAAGTCAGCGAGAAAATGGAGTGCCTGTTTTCGTGCAGGCCGTGAGAGTTTGGTGGGTGATCCGAGATTAGGCCAGGCAAACACGGTCTTCACGGCCGATCTCATCGACAAGGTGGACAACCTAGTGAGAAGTGATCGGCGTGTCACATTGCGAATGTTGGCGGTGAAGGTAGATGTCAGCGTTGGAACAGTGTGGAAAATTGTTCACGACAGGATGCGTTATCAAAAGATGTGTGCGCAGTGGGTTCCGAAGCAGCTGACCGGCCAGCACAAGGAACTGCGTATGGGACTAGCACTTCAACATCTGTTTCGGTATCATGAAGACCCCGCTTTCCTGGAGCGGATCGTCAGAGGTGAGCTGGTGCCATCACTATGAGCCAGAGACAAAGTGGGACAGCATGCAGTGGAAGCATATGTCGTCACCTCCCCCTAAAAAGATCAAAGATGTGGCGTCAGCAGGTAAAGTGTTGCTCACCGTCTTTTTCGACTTCCAAGGTCCGTCCTTATTGTATTGAATTCCTCGAGCACAGAAGAACTATTAACTCCAATGTGTACTGTGAGATACTCCGAAGACTACGTAGATCCATCAAGAGCAAAAGACCCGGACTACTCAAGTGGGCAGGGTTCTGCTCCATGATAATGCGAGTCCACACGTCGCCTGAGTCACACACGCTGAACTGGCCAGGTTCAAGTGGTAGCAGCTCGACCATCCGCCCTACAGTCCGGACATGCCGCCCTGCGAATTTCATGTGTTTGGTCCCCTGAAAAAACTTCTGAAAGGGAAGCGCTTCAACTCGGACGGCGAACTCATGGACGCTGTGAAGGACAGGGTCTCGTCATGGCCACATGAATTCTGGGAACAAGGAATCCTTCGGTTCGTTAATCATTGGGATCGTTGTGCTCGGGCCTATAGTGTATATACAGATGCAATCTAAATATTAGGTGAACATAAGTAATATTTCTTTTATTCACAATTAAAAATGTTGCAAAAATTATTTTGGTTCTTTTACCAAACACTTAAGTTTTTATACAAATTCAAAACTTAGACATCATATACAACTGTAAAATTGAAATTATAAGATATTATTATTCAATATTTATATAAAACGCTTTTCATGAATTAAAATATCCTCTTTATTCATCACTTTTTCTATTACATGTTACAATAATAATAAATTCAAGAATATTATTTCAAAATCAATAAAATTTGTTATATAATAAAACAGTCTAAAACCTGTTGAATAATTTTATACGATAAAACTCAGAAAATATAATTCCTGTTTTCATTAAAGTAAGATTTTAAATCAAATTTTAGAAATTTTTTGCCAGTAAATTATTTTTTACTATTATTTATTTGCATTTCATTTCTTAGTATGCTTTCAATAAATTTTCACAATTCTTTTACATAATAACAAAGATTTAAAAATGTTGAGTACTTTCAAAATAAAAAGATTTTACAGGTGCAAATAACTTGAAATAATATATATTAAAAGATTATTTATTTAATTAATTAATAATTTTAATATCTATAGATATTTTCATGAAAAAATTTATTTTCATATAGAATTGCTCTAAATAGTTATAAAATCTTTTTATGCCTGAAAACAACTATACTAATAAGATACTAAATATTAAGGTATGCTCCAGATATCCAAAAACAGTCTTTGTTTGTTTGTTTTTTAAATTTTCTAGTCTTTGAAGAAACTGAAAAGTCTTATTAACTTTTAACTCACCTTTTCTAAAATGGATAAACATTTAATTTTTTTCCCTAACAAGTTTTTTAAAACTCCCCAAGCACTCACAAACTGATAAACCAAGCCAATAAAGCAGCCACTCTCCCTCCCCCATACTTTTTAAAAATAAGTTCATCACAGCAAACGTGAGGCGTACATGCGCCTTATCCGAAATCGAATACAAGCAGCAAGCGTTTATATCACAAGCATAGAGTTAAGCATCTTAACGTTCATTGGCTGTTCAAATTACGTGAGTGAAATGCATTAGTTTTGCTTATAATTGTCTTTTTGGCATACTAACTCGCTATGGATAAAAAATAAAAAATAAATCGATTTTTTAAAAATATATTTGCTTTAAAATACTATTATAACAGAATGAGAGGGTAACAAGAAGTTTGCTTTTGTTAAAAGATCGTAATGCTTACTGGAATACTAATGTGACATATGTGTAGGCTAATATCTTGCTTCATTAATTTTGCAACTTTTTTTCTTTACAAAATGCATTGCTATGACAAAATTTCAATTAGTTCTTAAACAATAATAATAATACATAATGAATAACATTTTTTAAGGCCAGTTAAGATTGCTCTGGTGGTTCTTACAGCTAAAGAATTTGATTCCTTGAAAATGTTACTTTAAATAAAAGCTAATATAATAAATAAAGCGGATTTCTTAGAAATCGACGATTTTTGTATTGAAACGACATATCAAATCTTACCACTATAATTCAGTCAGCTTTTGAGAAATTGTGTTCATAGATAGGTATAGTTCCAAAAATGTATTTTCTGGATATCGGAAAGTGTAAAACATGGAGATTCACCAAAGTAAATTTTTTGCAATGATTATGATATTTTCTCTTTGTATACAAGAAATTAAAAAAGGTGAATTCTGAACAATTTTGACTCAGCTAATTTTATAAATTTGCAATGAATAAGTTTAGTGTAGTTATTTGTCACTGAACAAGCATAAGAAAAATATTAATTTAAAAAAAATGTAAATGAAATAAGTCAAAGAATACAAACGTGTTTTCTTTGTTTAAAAACCAAATTGTGCAGACAATGTTACAAAATATCAAGTTAAAAAAGTAAAAATAATACTATATATATACTTTACTTACAAAATAAACAGTTCATTTTTATACATTTGAAAAAATTAACAATTAAATTTATTCCCTTCAAGATGCATATAGGTTTAAAAATATGAGTGGTCAAAATTTCCTTTATTTGCACTTTTAAAAGAATAGATTTTTTTTTAATCATGTGAAAACATGATATTGTTTTCGCTTGAGGTTTTTGGAGCTTCGAAATGTAAAGGCAACAAGTTGTTGAAGCCTCAAAATGTGAAGGCAATAAATTGGCTATTTGTCCTTTTTAATTTTTAATTTTAAAATATTTTTTTTTGGAGTCGACTTTTACACTATAGCTTTTGAAATATCTATCGTCAGCTAATGTAGTTTTATTTTGGAGTAAGATTTCACAGTATAGTTTTTTCCATTATCTATCTTTTGTTTAGTATTTCCCTTGGAAATCACAGTGTTAAAATAGGGTTATTGTTAACTAATTAAAATAGGGCTATTAGAAAATAATGCAGAAGGTTGTCACATTTGTTAATTAATCGCCAACAATTAATTTAAGTCATTAACCAGTTTAAACCGGTTTGAAATAATCATGAGACTATCAGATTACGCACGCGTCGATATTTAGAGAAACGATGTGTTTTTTGTTTTTTTGTTTCCCCATCTCAAAATTGATTGAGCTCCAAAACTTTATTTCCCAGCTAGAAAAATTGAAAATGAAAGTTTAAAAAAATTATTTATATATATATATATATATATATATATATATATATATATATATATATATATATATATATAGAGAGAGAGAGAGAGAGAGAGAAAGAGAGAGAGAGAGAGAGAAGCCTCGTGATTGTTTCAAACAGGTTTCAACTGATTAATGTCTTAAATTAATTAAGAAAAATAATAACTTAAAAAATAATAATTTTCTCACATGATAACTTGAAATTGGCGATAGTAAATTTCATTTCATTTCTTTTTCTATTTTTTGGCACAGTTTCCACCGAGATAGATACCATGAATGCAGTCTTGAATGGGAAATGTCTTTGAATGCAATTTTGTTCTTGTCACTAAACTGGCAAATTACTTTCATTATGATTAGTAACTAGATGTTTGGACAAGTTTTTTAAAGAAAATTACTTCCCGCAATAAAGACTCGAAAGGTTTTTAGACCGTTCTTCAAGAGATTGCTCATAGGCGCGGGACAAATGACCATTTAATTTTTTTCTTTGTACAATTGAGCGTTACATAAGTTGCACGTGTAATCCATTTTATATTACAAACAAGATAAGGAGATCCTTTTTTTAAGCCAGTATGTATAGCTTGCCAACCTTTTATGGTTGCCGAGTTTCTAGTGACGTCATATGAACATCCAATGAACGTCAAGATACTCTAATTCCGAGCTTCTGATATTGCGGCGTCTAGGCGCTTCGCTAATAGCAGGCGTCAGAATCAAAAGAACTCTCTTATTTAGTTGTTGTTTTTATAGTTGACTAATTAATATACAGGTATGTATAAAATCTAAGATTAATTAACAAATAAATTTAATAATACGGCATTTAAAATTCAACCGATTAATATTTCAGATTAAAGACTGGGCTCGCTCCATAACGAATAATTTTTTTTTCGTGGTGATAAACAAACAAATGATGTTATCTAGTACTTGTGATTTAGATTAGAATTTGAGAGTAAAGCAATTAATATTGTTATAAATTTAAATCAAAGTACGTTCAATATTTCATCATTCTTTATCGAAATGTATTGCTCCTGTGAAACATTATTCCAATTTTAAGTAAGTTGAAAAACGCTTTTTAACAAAATTATAATTTCCATATTTTAAGTTTTTTCATGAAAGATAAATACAGATTTTACTTTGCTTACTTTAAAAAATCAGATAGAGGTTTTTTTTTTTTTTTTGCTAATAGCGTTTTTTAAAATTTTTTGTATCAAGAACAGAATTTTTTTAAATTCTTCCAAGATTTAAAAAAAAAAAAGAAAGTCACTTATATTCTGTACATAATTAGCACTTAAATTCGCGAAATGTTTAATATTATCAGAAATTTTTGTTTTATATTTTCTTTTTTTCTTTAAATATGAATCTTTACATATCCTTTAAGTTGTAGAATAATTTTTTTATCATAGTATTTCAGTTTTGTAAACTAATTAGAAATAGAATACATTTTTGAATGTGGAAGTGACGAATATTATATTCTCAGCCCTCAGTAATAATGAAAAATCTACTTGAATTTCTACTAAAGCATTCTTTTTTTTTTTTTTTGAATTTTGGGGAATATTACTAGAGAAATAAATGTTGTTCTTTTACATTTTAAAATTGTCTCCTTTTTAAATATTAAGAATAGTTTCTATAGTATTTGCTTGATGTAAGACCTAAAGTAAGACTGTTTTTATATCTCATTTAGTATATTTTTTATCTGTTTATTGTTTTCACCTTTTCTTTGGCACCGTATAGCTAATTATGGCTCTTGTGCTGAAAAAAAAAAGCCAACTGAATATGAATAACCTAAAGTATGTCAAATTAAATTGAAAAACATTTTAGTTTGGAATGCTAAAATTAAAAGGAAAGTAGTAATTAGTATTGGTTCATTTATAACATTATTAAATTATTTTGTTATGCCACTTTTCAGCATCCTTATGAAATGGAGATTATAATAAAAAGCTCAGACTGTCCTGACATATATTTGTACTTCTGATTGGAAATTAGGGATTATTATTGAAAAGTGATTATTATCATTAATATTATTTTGGATCAAATTTATAATTATTCATCAATCAAGATATTATTTTTGTGTTGGCTTGACTATCACTTTTGTTTGTTATACACTCATGTGCAAAACTTAAACAATAAATAAATTTTTCAACATGCATATAGAAAATTGCAGATGAGGCCTCTTTATAATCATTACAAAGAAAAAACCAATTCAATTAAAAGTTGATATGTATGCAAACATCAGGATCTCGTGTCACTTTATAAAGGACAAAATGTAAAGTCAGTATGCACACTGTAAGAAATTTAAAAAGTAAGGTGGGAAGTTTACATTTCCAGATATTTGCTCCAAATAAAAATGATGATGTATACTGAAAATGGGTGCAAAAAATCAGTAAGACACCTTTACATGAGATACAGGGATTGGAAAACTGGAGGAAGAGCATGACTTGATTACTAAAGAGTTTGGAATTGATGGAAGGGTTGTCTGATACTGAGAAAGCATTCCAAAGTGTAGATATAACTGTAAAATGGATTAATGGTGGATGATCAAGGAAAACAGCAACAACAGATGATCAATATTATAATAATTTTATTAGTGTAAAAAAAAATAAAACGGAGGCACCTGACCAAAATAAGACGGAAAGGCAGCATTATTCAGCCACTGTGTATAGTTACCTGAGACAGGTGTCTCAGTTTATTGTAGTCAGAAAAATAGTTGCCTATAAGTCCGAAAATAGTAGATTTTGGTTCAATAGGCCACTATATAACAATAGATTATTCCCCCAGTATCCAAAAAGCTGTGTACCAATGGCAGCATACCATTGTCATCATTATTTACAATGGTGTGCCAAACTTAAAAACTGGACATCTATGCAATAGTTCACAAACAAGTCCTAATACTATTTGATATGGAGCAAAATAAAAATTCTTTATTGCATATCAAATCATGATAATAAGTGAGCAACTATTACAAGGAAAGATACTTAGTTCATTTATGTACTATATGACATAAAAATTGGATAATTCTGGAGTTAAATTCAGAATAGCTACTGATGCTCAGTCAAAATATTTGTTGAAAACCTTTTCATATTTAGGTAAAAATGAAAATAAATACATTTATAAAGCTATTGGAGAACATTTGATATGAAATCTGGTCATGGTATTCCATAATATTTGAAGAAATCTCAATATTAAAATTTTTTCACCTTTTAAATTAACTAAAACTTAATGGAGTAAAAAGTTTTATTGGTATATGTAATATAGAAATTGCCAACTAATTGAAATTTGAAAGAGAACTGCATTCAAGCAGAATTCACAAGCATAATAGTACCACTCTGACTGCATACCAAGAAGAAAATAGAATAAAAAATTTTTATTGCACCAACAGTAAAAAATATATATATATATGAAAATTGATTTAGAATTATTTAAAATTGTGTGAATAAAGCTATATTTTTAATTTTCATCACATCATTGTGTTGCTCACCTTTATACATCATTGTGTGTGTATGTGTATATATATATATGTAATGATATTTTAACTCTAATTTCAATTTAATTAATTTTCAAGATTTTATCTTAATTTAGCCCATAGTAACTTTATTCTAAAATATTCTCTTATTTCGTGATCCAATTCCACTGTCTCTATTTAATTAATTCAAGAGAAGCTTTGTTAAATTGCAGAATCAGCTAAAAGTCTAACTTTCCCACACTCTGCGTGAAGAAGCAAAATACCGCTGATGAGGCAAATTCTTTTTTATAATCTCCCTATGTTTCCCCTGCCTTCTCTGTGCATATAACGAAAATCCCTATCGAAATCTCATAATATATTAGCACTATGAAGAAAGGTTTTCCCTATCAAAATCATAGGTTATATAAGACCAGAAATAAAATGTCCAAAAGCTTTTTCCTCATTCCTTTTCTGTGTCGTTCTGTGTGCTCATCGCTTGTACATATGCCTGCTTCTTAAAAATGAAATAAAACGACGTCACGAAATAGCAAGTCTCTTCACTGTCTTCAAACTGCATTCTGCTTCACAACAAATAATGTTACATATATATATATATATTTGTGTGTGTAAACATATCTTAGCAGATGCCTGATCGTAAAGAAGAAACTTTTGAAATTTTAACTGCAATATATTTTACCATAGGAGTCGTAATTTGTGCAAGAGTGAAGTAATGATCAAATTGATGTGTGTTGACATAGCGATATAAGAACAAAGTGACAAAAATTTTTCCCTTCAATGATTTTACTAAGAGAATCAGATAGAAATTTCTTTGACGGTCAGACTTAGGAAAGGAAATCTTGGGAAAGACTTAGGAAAAGAATGTTGTACACATTAGGTGTTTTTATCCCTTTACTTGGAGTGTTAGAAAATGCTTAAGTCATCAGTTATTTAGAGAACATATTAAAAATAATTAAATAAAGCTTGGAATTGGATCAGAAAATAAGAGAACATTTTAGAATGAAGTTAATATAAAAGGGCTAAATTAAGATAAAAATTAAGATATTAATTAGATATAATTATTATATTATATCTAATTAATATCTTAATTTTTATAGATATTAATAAGATAGATATTAATAAGATATTAATTATTTTAAGACATATCATTATACACACATATAAATATGATTACATTTTTTTTTTATTTTTTTTTTTTTGTCTGCAATAGTTTTTTTTTACAAAGCTACAAAATTTTAAAAATAGTGCTTTTTTATAGTTGTTTTCTTGGTATTTTTACAGTCAGAATTTCATTATTTAGTATAAAATGTTAAAAACATTTCTATGTAAATGTGTAAGAAAAATTTATTTTAGTCATATTATAATGTTTAGAAAGTATTGGAAAATTGACAATCACATCTGATTAATTTTAAATATGGAAAATATTGATTTTTCTCTGTTAAAGAAGATTCATTAACAGCAAAAAATTCTTAATCACAGAGAGTAAAGAACATACTTAAGAGAAAAAAAAAAGTCAAATAGAATACAAAGAGCAACAGATATTTAATAAAAATTGTGTTTCTGAAACGCTGATATTAGCTTAGGTTCGAATTCATGAAATTTGGTATAAAATTTAATTCATATCACAATAACCATATTTATATGGGCAATGATGATCTATAAACATTTATATGTTTTGAATTAAAGCAACAGTTTCTTATCACTTTTGGCACACTGAGTGGGAACACAATTTTAATTTAATTCCTTGAAAAAGCTGGTGATGCATCATTGCTATGACATACCGAAATTAATGTATTAAATTGATATTAAAAAATACAAATAAAAATTTCATTGCATATAACTTTGTTTAATAAATATAAAAATATCTTTTCTATGTGTTTGCTAAAAATAAATTTCTGACTTTTTTTTTTTTTTTTTTGCTTATTCTAATAAAATGAGTTTTTTGTTTTTAAGTTCAAATTGTTCATATGCTTGATTTCATAATTTTAAATTACATTTCTATAGATATGAATTATAGTTTCATTTTTTAAATATTTCATCTTTTTGTATTTTATTCTTTCTTATGAAAAACATATTGAAAATTGTTTAAAAAATGCAATTAAATCTTAAAGGAAAAAATCTAATAATGAATTCTAAAAGAACAAATTTTTAATAATTTATCTTAAAGGAAAAACTTCTTTAATCTGCATTAACACACTATAATTTCTACTCTTGTATTAGTATAATATTTATAACCAGTATCCGTAAAATTCCAAATAAGTAGCTATTCAAGTGACTATTTTACATTAAATTTAAAAATATTATATTTGTTGCATAGTAATGTTATATTTATTTATTCTAGAAATGAAAAAGAGTTTAAGATGAAATGTCCTGTTGCTGATTAATTAAGATGGCTCTTAGTAAAATGGCTCAAGCTAACCATCTGTTAGAAGAAGATGATGATGTTGATGGTAAATTTTTAGAAACTGTTCAGTTTCTGTTGTTTAAAGAAATTGTAAAGTTACAAAAATTTTGACCCATACTACACTTTAGTGTCTATTTACATAGATTTAATTTATCTAAATTTCTTTAAAAATATTATTGATTATAAGATCAAAGTAGAATAGCTTTTATCTTTGATGTTGCATAACAGATTTATCAATACTTTTTCTAGATTATACGAAAGGATTTTAACTGAAGGATTCTAAATTTATTCTTATAGACAGTGAAACTTTAAATGTATGGTAAGCAGAAATAATCAAGTTGCAGCATTATTAAAGAAATAATAATAATGTTACTGTATGTTAAACAGCTTACAATTTTTCCCCTCGATTGAAAAATGATTATTTATAATTAAAACATCCATATATTTTTATTTTATGTATTTATTTTGTAAGGAAGTTGTGTTTTAAACATAAAATTGGCAATATACAGATAATTTATTTTAATGGCTTTTTTTATATTTTAAATAGAGCATAGCATATATAAAAATTTCGATAAAAAGAGACAAAAGGATCGAACTTTCTGAAAATTGTTATTACTATATTTACTATAATTTACTATTTACTATAATTTGTGAAGCTACCATATTCTCATTTTATACCATTCAGAAGTAGTCATTAATCTGCAAAAAAAAAAAAATTGACTTATTATAATTTATTATTGAAAAAAAAAACTGAAATTTTATTTCTAATATAGAAGGGAAAGTGCCCGAATTTTGGCAAAAGAAAATTTCATATTTATCTGTTTTTTGGAGTATTTCGTTGGCAATTCGCTTAGTAATTTTAGTGTCAGTAAAGTTATCATTCTGTCATGACAACTCTTCAAATAATTAAAAAAAAAATTTTTTTTACTAAGTTTTCTAGAAGTTATTTTCATGTCTAAAAAAAACCATTGTGTATAGAACAAACAAATCGGATCCTGGGATGGTTAGTGTTAAATCTTTTCAATAAAAGGCTGAATTGCTGCCAACACAACTTCACAATTAAAAATGGTTGTAGATTTATTTACAATGCATTAAATATAACTTATTGCTACATAATTACTTGCAACAACTTACAAAAAAACCTAGCAAATCATAATTCTGGCAATTTGTTTAGAAATTAAGATTGCACTTTCATGAAATAGAGCTTGAAAGGATGGAATATTTATATATAATTGATATTTTATACAAAACGATCTTTTAATCAATAAAAGCATGGTGAAAACTGCATATTTGTTCATAACTTTTCTTCTTAATTTATTAAAAGATTTTGCTAAAAAAACATTAATTTTTATTTTCTGAAATCTTCCTCATCAACAAAGTAGTTATATTATTAATATATTTTGTTGCTAAAAATTTCAAAAATTAGTGAATTTCATTTTAATTTTTAAGAAAAGACTAAAATATGGGTTTTAATTTTTCTGCTCTATATATTTATAACGTAACTTAAAAACTTTACTTAATACACTACCATATCCTAAATAGCTTTGTCATTGAAAATGCATTCAAATTTGCTTATGAATCTTACATTCTAATTTTGTTATTTTGCTTCATTTAGGGTGATAAGTAGTAGCTTAACTAAAAATCATTACTATATATATATATATATATATATATATATAAAGAACAATTTTTATGAAAGCAGTATTGAATTTATGATTTTTTTTCCAGAAAACCTTTTATACTTGAATTTTTATCAAGGAAATCTTCCATTTTTAAAGCAAGTCCCTCTTCATCGAATTCCAGATCGTTTAAAGTTTGAAGCAGCTGCATTGTATTTTGGAACTAGTCAGTATGAAAATGAATGGAAGGGGGTCCTTGAAGATTTAGGAGTGGATTATATAACTATGTATGTAAGTTATCAAAAGGTTTCAGCAATCTGAATAAAAAGAAAAATTTGAGTTCAATGCTCAAAATCACTTAAATTCACAAATCAAAAAATTACAAGGTATCCTTGAATAGTTTTTTAGAGCAATCTGGAATGTGCTTTTAAAGTACTGCATGAAGTTGGAATTATCTAAATTGAAGGATTTTGTAATAAAACTAAATACAGTAAGCAATTTGTTAATAAAATTATTGTGTTCAGAGATGATATATGTTTATCATCTGAATTGTTCATTAATTTTCAACTAATTTCTCATGGAATGTTAGGAAAATGTGTATTATAACAATATAAGGAATCAACAACGTTTTTTCAAGTGCAAATTTTAATTTTATATATATATATATATATAATATATTATTTTCCAGCCAATTTTTTGTATTTAAATCATTACCATATGGTGTCATTGATACATTGTCATCAGGAATACCAAGTGTATAGAATTTAAAAGTTGTAACATATCAGAAAACTAGTGAACCATTTATTATTATATTACATCTTTATAAATAGGAAATAAGTCAAGCTAAATAAAAAGAAAAAATTAAAGTAAAAAATTTGAATTCTTACTATGCATGTGTGTAATAATATATATATATAATATATAATTGATTTCTCTGGCCAGTCATAATTAATTGTCCTTCCTTCATTTGAGAACTCATAATATTCTTTTCTTTTTTCATACATTCTCTCATTTATTCATACATTAAATTTGCTGCTGCTATTAGCATTACTTTATTATGTACTTCCATCCTTCCTGCAAAAGCACTAATTAATGGTACTTGATTCTTTTTTTCTTTTCTTCTTAAGTGTTTGTAATCCACACATGTATCCCTGCCTAAATACTTTCTTTCCTGAGAATATTTGTTGCTACAATTTATTCATGATCTGAAATATTCTTTAATCAAATGCAGAAATGTTCTTAATATTGTCTTCAACTATTTTTGGTGAACTTTTCATAAATAACTTTGGATGGAATTTGCATGCAATCTAATATTTTAGCTCCATCCAACAATATTCTGAGTTCTTAAAAAATATTTAAAATTCTGATGACAATACTGAGTAGTTTGTATTCTATTCATTGATACTGTGAAGCTGTACAATTTATCAATATTGCAGCAGATCATTTTGATATCAATTGATGAAAATTTAATAAGACATTAGCATTTATGTGATATGCATTTTGTAAATTAATAGTAGTATATAATAATGCAGTTTAATATTCTGTAAAAAAATGGTATTTTTATTATATTTTTGATGATAATTTACAATTTCATTATCAAAGAAAATTTTCTGCTGGAAGTAAGCAAATTCAGTTCTTTTAGATTTTTATTTTTATTCTTTTGTTAACTTCTGAATTTTGTTAAATGTGATTGGAAATTTTTAAATTTCCATTTTGATGGTGAAATTCAATAGTACAGTTAGTGATGAATTCAAACTCTTGCTTGTAGTATATTAATATAAATATCTTTCACATGCATATATTTTCTTAAATATTCTTTAATTTGTTATGAATTTTTTTAAAGCTTCTATTGCAGACTAAAATATTTATATATTTGTTTAAAAAATTAAATCTTTTACTGTATACTCAATCATTTCATTGTTTTTTCTTTTCCTCACACATTTAAATATATTGAAAACCTTTTCTTGAATAATCACAATATTTTTGTATACACTTCATTCTTGGTAAATTTTACCAAAGGAAATCACTTAAAAGATTTTAATTTTCAATTTTTTTTAAACTTTCTTTTTTTATTTCTGAATAAATTTAATGTTTATAAATAATTATATTAAAGGAATATTGAAAACATTATCAAATAATATCAGTATTCTTTCTGATTTTCTTAAGAAATTATTACCAATTGAAATAAGTTTATATATTATTATTATTATTATTATTATTTATTTTACTCTGAAAATTTTCGGAAAAAGTCAGATATTCAAATTCCAAAAAATATATATATCGGATTCAGATGCAAAATGTATAAATCATGTAACCGAACAATCATATTATTAACATGCGCACACATACACACATATATTACAATTCATCTTACCAAGTGGAGGCATGTTAAATATATATTAATAAATAAAAAAATTGTTTAATATAATTAGTATTTTATTCTTAAAATATAATCAATATTTCATTTTTAAAGCAGCAAGTAATTTTTACTTGTTTTTAAATATATGTTTGACTTGGTACATTTATTTAATGTAAAAAGATATTGAAAATGCAATTAAACTTTTGACTTCCATTAATGGATTAAAAATTATTGAATACTAATTTGATCGTCTGAGAATTCAACACTTAAATTATTTAAGTTTTATCAACTAGTAGAATTATTTTTGCCTTCTGACTTAAGATAATAATTTTATTTAGGGGCATAATTTATTTTGACCAAATAATTCACTTAAAGTTAAAACTAATAGTTATGAGTTTGTGCAGGTACATTAACCATAGTTGGTTATATTTGCAACAACTTTTTTTTTTTTTTTTTGTTATTTAAGAAAATTAAGCAAACATCTAAGTTAGAGAAATAATGAACTATTTCCTAGAATGGTAATTACTATTTAAACATATCTTACTGAATAATAATTTTCTAATACTATTGATAATATGCTTGAGAGCATTATAAAATTAATTTATGTAAATTCTTCTGTAATATATTATCAAGCTGATTTATATTTTAATAACTTCTTACTTTTTAATTATGTATTTCCTATAAAAGCTATGTTTAATATCATTTTTAAGTACACATTTGGCTACTTTTTAAAATACTTGATTTTCAATTATAGGGCATTGATTTTAAATCAAGCAAAACTGGTAATCTACCAATTTATTTGGCTTTGAATGGAGTTCTACAAAGTAACAGAAGTTTTGGAGATTTCATTGATGTTTTATGCAAAAGAGAAAAATTTCATATTCTCCGCCATTTAAAGCCATTTGTAGAAGGTAAAAGCTCTTTATTATTTTAATGATTTCTTTAAAATTTTCATATCTTTATCTATTTATTCATTGTTTTATCTTTGTTAAAAGAATTATTTTTTGTATTTGATTTTTTTTCTAAATATATTGTTACGAAATTTCCGGGTTCGTTTGGATAGTGGAAGTTATATGGTGTGGAGAACGCCCAATCAGCAGTAGAAAAAAAAAAAAAAACGATGTTTATTTACACGAAGACCCACAGGACAGCACAAAGACGACAATTATATACAGCATAGAGAAGACAATTATCTTCAGCCGAGACGTGCACACAACAAGACTCTACTGCAGACAGTAGCGCACAGCACTTGCTTGACTCCGTCGCTGCTCTGCTAATCTCTGCTAATCTTCCGACTACTCTCCGGCAGCTGCAGACTGCCTCTTTTTATAGGTCTCAGGAGGGGGAGCTAGCATCCTCTCAACCAATCAGGAACGTGCGAGGCGTATCTCGGTTCCTAATGGACGGATCGGTAAAATTCTCGATGTTTCGGGTATAATCTATTTTGGCACCAAAGTCGAGAAGCTCTCGGACCTCCGATGCGACACCCGGACTCCAACCGATACCGATGACTGTAAAACAGTCTTTCTGATGATAGAACCAACTATCCTGGGAAGCAGCATCACAGATTCGTAAAAATATTTCATACTTTTTCCCAAAGTACACTCATCATTGGAATATTTTGCATTCAACATTACATGAAAAATATTGAATTAGCAAAGTTAACTACAAAATTAATAAAATAAATTAATGAACAAAGAGAAAATACATTAAAAATAATAATATTTAAGAAGTATATGGGCCATTTATTTTGTAAATGGGTTAAGTCCATTTTTTGTTATTGCGAGATATTTAAAGGTTTGCATTTCCATAAATTTAAAAATATTGATAAGTATTAATAGATATATTTTTTGTATTTTGTGGCACCAGATAATGTAAGTTTATAATCCAGTAGAGCTTATAGTGCTGACTAAAAAAATAAGAGTTCTATTATAGCTAAATGGACTTGCCTCACTTTCAAAATTAATGAATTATTGTAAACATTATTGCCCCTTTTTTATGATTTTGCTTTTTTTTAATGATAAAAACAAAATACTATTCAAAAATTTATAATTATTTATTCATTTGATAAAAAGTGAAACAAAACAAAGAATATTCTTGTAGAAAATATAACATAACAAAAAGCAATTCAGTTTTATTAAGAATTTCAATGAAATGATACATTTTCAGTTTATACGTAGGTATAATTAAATTGAATTTTATTCAGGATTTGACATTTTAAAATGTTCATGATAAATAGGAGGTATATATGGTAATAAATAAATCATGTCCTTGCATTTTTCAGATGTAATAGATCTCCTTTTTTCATATATAAAAGATCGTTTTATATTGTGGAAATTACTTGGTCTTCCTCGTTGTGGTGGCAAATTGATAATTTTAAATTCAGCATTTCGTTCTATTGAAGTTTTGTAGAACATTTTGTATGGTGCATCTCTTGTAAATCTGATCCAGCATACAGTTAAACAATTCGGGGCTTCTCCATCAGTATTTTTATTTCCTTTTAAAACCGTTTTTTCCAGATGTAGGGTTGAAAATAAATATCTGTGTTTAATTTCATGTATTAAACATTTATTATGTTTTCGACAGTTTCATATTACTTTACAGTAATCCTGAGGAATATACAAGGAAAGGTTTTCTGGTTTGCTAGTTCTATCACTCCAAGATCTCAATTGTTTGGTAAAATTGAATGTCCTGACAACAAAAGTTTGTGATCAATGATATATAGAGTGTGTGTAGCATTAATTAAATAAAAAGTGGGAATTTGAACTGAAAAATAAAAAAAAAATTCTTCCCTAAGGCTTATAACTACTTATAAGCCTTTACATAAGGCTTATAATTACTTATTACTTATGATTTATAATGCCTTCCATGAAAATAATTTTCTGTGCCTACATCTTTTGATATCATATTTCTACTTCTAATAAGAAATATTGTTTATGCATATGTTGTTGCATAACATCAAAAAAGAGCTTTGGAGCATTGTTGCAATGATGCTAAATTTTGATTTTTTTCTTCTATCAGAAGTATAATCATACAAAAATTATTTACACCTATTTCAAGTTTATTTATTAATTTATTTTCCTTTTTGGTGATATCAACTTTTGTGTTATGCAGTTTCTGTCTCTATTTCTGGCAATTTTTTAATCTAATTTGCAACAATATCTTTTAATACCATAATAAAATTTAAATCATTTTCTTTGTTTTTATAAATAATTATTTGCATGTTTTTCTTCCATTGTTGAAAGTAAGGAAAGAAGTTTTCAAATTTTTTGACATTATTAAAATAAATTTACTTTCTTGCCAAACCTTCTTAGATATTAATATATTGTACGATTATACTTGTTAATCTATTTATTTTTTTAGTATGTTTCAATCTAGTTAGCATGCTATGCATGCTCATACAAAATAAATATTGCACTTCATCGTTTTAATGTTGGAATCAACTGTACATTTTATATAAGATATAAGAAATAAAATGAAATATACGATTATCATTCAAATATGGCATTGTATGACTTGAATCCTTTTGTGAGGGACATGCATATAGTAAGTAAAACAAGTACAAGGCTTAAATGTCTATCTAATTTGATACTTAAAATATTATATTGTTAGAACTCTGAAAATCATGTTTTATACAAAAGATTCAATTGGGATTAAATATAGCCATTGTTCCTGGTGAACTGATTGTCAAAGAAGACTAATAAATTAATATCATGAGCATCACCTTTTGTTTCCAATTTAGTATATTGTAATGTTAGTATTATTTATTGAACTGAACTAAAGGAATTGGTTTCATTGCTATTAAATACCCCCCCCCCCTTTTTCTTGCCGTTCTATATGGTGGTATAAACTGTCATTATCCAGGATGTACTATTCCAAAACTATTTTAACTGAATTTGCCTACAAGAATCAGTTTTGAAGTGGTTACTAGTGATTTAATTATGTCATATCTATAATATGGTGAAAAAGTTATTCATAATTATGTTTCGATACAGATTGCATTTTTTCAAATGTTTCTTTTGACTTTTGATCTTACGATGCTTGCCATTCATACAAATATAGAAAAATTACTAAAGTGAGACTAAATATTATTTCTTTTAATGCAAAATATTTTCTTGCGATTTATGTAACTGAATCAATATAAATGCTAAGAGAAATATTAAGAATTGAAAATAAATCTGGACTAAATAGATTTTTTCGAACTACATAGTGTTTATTGTGAATAATCAGTAATAAAGGCTAATGTTCCCTTTTCAAAAGTTTTTGGAATTGTCTTTTTTTTTAAAGTAATAATCATAATTACTTCAATATTCAAAATAGATTTCTCTAAAAAGTATTTGTTAAATGAAGAAGAATCTTATTCTAATCAATATTATAGGCTAATCTTTCTCAAAACTTTTTATGGTTTTATTTTATTTTTCTTGAATTAATTATGTTATTTTTCAACATTAAAATATTTTGTCACTAATAAGGTTAATTGATTTTATCCTCTATTTTAGAGTTACTCTCTAAAAAGCACTATTTGGAAGATCAAGGGCCTTATTTTGGACCTCCTCCAAGTGCTCCAGAGTTTTCATCTCTTGAAGTAACCAGCTCTTCGGCAGATTTATATGATTCTGAATACAATTCAGTAACTTGCAAGGAAAAGAAAAAGAGCAATTTGAAAGGTCATAAAATTGCTTCAGAACACTTTCAAAATTCTGAAGTCATTTCTTCTTTTGAAAATAACAATAAATTTTCAGCAGTTTTTAACTTCCAAAATGTTAATGAAGCAATATCAGTTTTTATAATGCATTCCATGCTGGATAAAAAATATTCTAAAAAATTAGCTACATGTCTTAGAGAAAAGAACTTTCAAGTGGTAACATCAGCAAATATTTTTCATTTCTTGAGACAGAATCCCACTTTGATGATGAAGGCTGTAGATGAAAAAGTAGGTTGTGATTAGTTTTTTTTTTCTTTCTTTCTATTTGTTTAGATACATTTATTCCTGAATCCAATATTGTTCCCTTTCTACTTTCCCATATATGTAATATACAGAAATTATAATAACCATCAGAAAATTCAAACTCGAGATTTTGATGACTATCCATGCTTCAGACCTCTTTGAGTTCGAAAAACACATTTTTGGAAAATGTCTGTTTGTCTGTATATCTGTCCATCAGCAACAAAGATAATTCAAACACACTTTGAGCTAGATGACGGAAATTTGATATACAGTCTTTACATCAAATTTGCAAATCAGTCCGGCTGTGTGAATATAAGTTAACATGACAATTACAAAATTAAGAAAGCTACATAGTTAAAATTTGATACACAGATTCAATATTTACAGTGTAGACTCCTTTCAAAAATTGAGCCAAATTTAATGAGACAGTGACTATCTGTTGCTCTGTGCTTCCCTGAAAAGTATTTACAAGCAAATGCAAAAATTTAAATATATAAAATTTGGTATGGGATTTTGCAACAAGAGTAGCTCTGTGTCCAATTTTTATTTCAATCAATTCAGAAAAATGTGTCTAAAAAATAAATTTGATTTTTGGATTCTATTAATCACACATGCTATGTATTTCAGGTAAGCTTCTGATCTGAAGAAATTTGTTTTAACAAAAGTATTTCACATATAAATTTAGTTTCAATTCTAAACTATAATGTCTCATTTGAATCTTCAGTTTAACCAAGATGTGTGCATATCATTAATAGATGAAAAAATATTATATAAAAAGGTACATACATAAAATGATAATTTTAAAAAAAAATATTTTCTTAAGCAACAAAGAATTTACTCATTTTATGGGGGGAGGGGAAACAGGATGGGCGAATTCATATAAGGAGAACCAAATAAAACGAACAAAAACAACTTTAAGATAATAAATAATTTGACTTTTTTCCTGAAATATTTGTAAAAATTCTGAAAATTTAGGTCGGAAATACCACTTTGAATTTGTATTCATGATGTAATTCAAAATGCTATATTTTCTGATTGTTTGTTTTTAATTTTCAGGTTGATTTTGTTATACCAGTAATTTCTCCATCGTTTATGAAACAAATTGAGTTTACAGGCTATTATACTACAGAAATAAGAGACATAGAAAGTGAAGCTAATACTTTTATGTATGATCGTCTGTTGAATGAATATTCTAGTCATGGTAATTTTTTTAATCATCGAGTGAAACCTGTTTGTTATTCATTAGAAAGCAGAAAGATTGTCAATAATGATCAAATTCTTTCTCGGCCAATTTATTTACCATATAATGAATTAAAAAATGATCAAATGCTGGAAAAAGAATTTCTTCCTCTCTTGAGACACAATAAAAAATATTTACAACCTTCTAAGTAAAATTTTAAAAAAATACTGGCTATTTGCAAGAACATTTCAATAATGTGAAATATTATACCATGGAGTGACAGAAGTATGATTTTTAATAAGCAGAATATTGGTATGATACACATATATATTTAAAGGAATTTTGTTAGCAAAACACAGACCATATTTTTTTTAAAAAATACTGAAAAGCAGTTTTTACTTCATTATATCATTTTATTATTAAGTTAATTTTTTAATGTTCAATATATTAAACAAATTGCTATTATTATTTTTTTTCATTTATTTATTTTATTATTATTATTGCATTTTAAAGGAAGGGAATTTAGTTTCATTTTAAGCTACAGTCTGAATATTTTAACTACATCTCATATATTAGTTTTAGAAACAAAATTTGAGAATGCATTTCCATTTCACAAATCTGGAAATAAGAAATTTAAAAAAAAATCTAGATGATCTAGAAAAGGATCTTGATTTAAAAAAAAAAAATCTAATCTATTTAACTGTACTGTAATTGTAAATTTTATTTAACTATACCCAGAGAACATGATCATATCCAGGCATTTTGAAAGATTTTTACATCATATCTGACACTATTTACAATTAGTATATCAACCTTTAAACATCATTATGCTTAAAAAGCTGTTAAAATTAAAAATGTTATCTATTAAAACTGAATAATAACTAATTTTGTAAAATGATATATATATATGTAACATTATTTTATATGAAGCAGAATTCAGTTTGAAGACAGTGAAGAGACTTTATACATTTTTAAGTTCTTTTTAATCCATCGGGAAAGCATTATTATTTACAAGCAAAGACGCAGACATTGTGCGTCCACCACAGCGCACTGCAAAAACAGAAGTGGGAAAGAAGAGAGAAATAAATTATCCCTCGTCTTATATAACATGAGATATGGATAGGGAAAATATTATTTTATAGTCCTAATATATTAAAATTCTGATAGGGATTTCTGATGCATGTCAATCACATGTAAAGGAAACACAGGGATCTTTTTAAAAAGAATGTGCTTACTGGTCAGTTTTTTACCCCTTCACGCCGAGCGTGTGAAAGTATCGGCGTTTAGTCGATTCAGCAATTTTATAAAGCTTCTCTTGAATTAATTAAGTAGAGAAAGTGGAATTGGATCAAGAAATAAGAGAATATTTTGGAATAAAGTTATTATGGACCAAATTAAGATAAAATCTTGGAAATTAATTAAATTGAAATTAGAATTAAAATATCATTACATATATATATATATATATATATATATATATATATATATATATATA
>JAPMOR010115338.1:553433-569732 GCA_026543865.1 Argiope aurantia | reverse complement strand
CAGTGTATTATGATTAATGCATGCTTATGCATTAACCTATTAGAGCTGGTTCAATACTTTGAAAGGAAATAGCATTTTCACTTGTTTATAGTAAAAGTAATGCTATCTGTAATATCTAGGGAAGAAGGGAGAAGTTAAAATTTTTGTCAATAGATGACGCTGCGCAAAATTTAGGGCTATGTTTGCATTTTTGTATATTGAGGAAAATTTATCATATTTTAATTAAAAGACAGTATCAGAAATCTCAGAGCAGCAAATCAGAAAGCTCAATTGCAAGATTTATGATTCTAAACTAGCGTTTTGATCTCTCTGAACTTTCTAATAAATGTACTGTATTATTAACCTCAAGTCATTGGCTAATAATAATTACGAAAAAGCACATTATAGTGCAAATTTGGCGATCCCCCCCCCCCCCAGATTAATTGCAGTAAATATATAAGTACCATAATACCAAATTTTTATTTTGGACTTTTTCACTGACTGATTTAAGCCAAAATTTGTTACGAAACTGCAATTGTTCTGCCCAAATTTCATGCACTTAAACCGTCGCGTGTTTTATTCATCGCATTTACATGCTTGTGAAGGTAACGGAGCGACAGACGGTCAGCCTCTTGAAATATTTACTTTCAAGTTCGATAATAGCTGCGCTTTTGATATTAAATCTGTGCACCAAATTTTATCCATCTAGCCTCTCTTCATTTTGCAATTATCGAATTAAATTATATTCAGCATGCTGGATAGATACATTCCTTGAATTGCTCAACTTTTGCTAGAAATATACAATTTTGGTATAAAAGCCATACACCGAATTTTATCCGTCTAGTTGTATTTTAAAGTATCCTGTTCACAAATACAACATCATAATTCAAAAATTTGTTTTTCGGATTCAGAAAGGTCTGAAATGTAGAAATTTGTCAAAATGTCAAATTCGAATTTTTTGACGATTACAATGAAGTGAATAGGGGATAATTTCTTTTAATGTAATCAGCATCAACAAATAAAAATATGCCCTTTTTCAGCAACGAATAAATAGGAACAGCATGGTTCAACAAACTTCATTATTTTTACCTACACATTTCATTCCGTAAACCGAGCTCTCTACTAACCATAAAATGCAAAACATAATATTTTCTTTCAGATCACAAAATCTTTAAAAAAATTTTACAATTTAAAATCGCCTTGTATGAGGTCAGGTAATCTTTACGGTCAGGTTGTTTCAAAATAACGCTTTTCATAGGGTTTTGTTTCAAATCATGTTTTATATATATATAAAACACACACACATATATTCTGAAAGCAATTTTGCACCATCTTACTTAACACTAAATCTACCGACACTTCATTAACACACTGAAACTGAAATTAGAAAACAGTCAATTAGTCACTCCATATATATTTAGTGTTGAATAGAGTATTTTGAACGAAGAAAGCTTTAATCTTCAAGATTGAATAGTGTCTTTTATTTTATTTAAGCAAAAGTAGTGTCTTTTATTTTAACAACATGCTTAAAAGCATTTTTCTGTTTTGTTTTAATAATAATTTTAGCTATGAAAAGTATGTAAAAATTGCTTTAGGTACAGGAACGCTCCCTATTGGTGAAAACTTTAATTTTGTTTCTGGTTTTTTTGGAGCACATCGCTTGTATTTCATCATACTATGGAAATTTCATTTCATATGGAGTCAAGGATCGATTCTAGAATCTTCTGAATAAATGAACTTAAATATATGACTCTGGAGAAACATAAAGTAAATATTAAACCATGCATTTAATCGAAATCTTTGGAATTTTCAATATTTTGATATGAAACTAATTTTAATAAATCAGGAGATCCAATTACTAATTATTAGACAAATTTATTAATAGAATTGATTATACTCTAGCGCTTTACAAATAGAATCTGATCTAAACTTAACTCTGATTTAATATTTCACTATCATACAATGTTATTTATATATTGTTATACACAGAAAAAAATATACGAAATATACTGTGTATACACGAAATATACACAGAAAAAACAATATTATTTCATAAAAATTCGATCACGAGGTATTGACAAATTCTCATATTTTAGACCTTACTGAATTTGGAAAAATCTTTTTTAAAATAACATGTAGAAACCTGCAAATATACTAAAAACATAAAAACAAGATAGATGAAATTTGGTTTTTGAGGCTTACATCAAAATCGTACATATATCTTAAATTTTGAACGAAATCCATCGATGGATAGTCTGCGTTTGAATTTTTCCTAAAGCTGGAGCGACGAACTGAATGAATGAAATTTGAAATGTGCTTTTATCATCAGAATTATAGATGTGTTTCAAAAAATTTTAAAAAATATAAGAAATAAAAATGTATTATGCATTTTTTGGATACCTTTCTTTCCACCGATTGCATCCAAAATTTCACAGACACCTACAATTTTGGATATAAGATTACATACCAAATTTCACTTATCTAAATAGCTGTGTTTTTTAGTGCATACATGCGAATATACATATACATGCATGCGAAATTCATATGCATGCGAATATAAAGATTTTCACGGTATTGAATTATATGGTCCAAGATTTGATATCTTCAGCTTTGAGGATAACATTGTGCGCCAAATTTCATCCACCTAACTCTTGTGTTTTTGAGTTATTGCATTCCCCTTCATACGGAAAAATGTTCCTTCAATTTACTCCTTCCAAATTTTGGTATAAATTTTCGGGAAAAATTGAAAACATTTTAACTCTGTATTAGACCAAACAGTCCATGGGTGAATCAGCCAATATTGTTACCCTTTTCTTCTTTATGTTCTTCATCATCTTCATGTTTTCTTCTTCTTCATCATCATCTTTTTCATGTTTTCTTCATCACCATCTTATTGTTATTATTCATGTTTTAAATATTACAAAATTTGAAAACACATTTTTGAAATTATTTATATTTGTCATTCTGTCTGTCCAACACGATAATTACGCATTGAGCTAGAGAAATGAAATTCGGTAACAAATCCTAATACCAAATATGTAGATTTCTATCAGATTTAGAGCAAAATCTCCGAAGGTAAGTTTGTCTGTTTGAACGTATGGATATAAACACGGTAACTGAAAAATATAAAGAAATTCAAAGAAAAAATAAATTTAATTCATTTCTTGATTTTGTTATCATAAATGTTGATGTGTATTAAATTATAGATCAATCGACAGTGTTAGCATCTGTCTGTCTCGCATGTAAATGAACACAGAAATTTAAAATCATTGCGATTGGGACTAATGAAACTTGCCATGATATTTTGTAACCCAAACTGTAAATATGTATAAAAATTTAGATCTAATCGGTAGGAAAGAAGATGTACAAAATTCATACTCTGTAGAATACTCTGTGTAGACTATTTCACTTAAACTATTTCTTTTGAAATAGTGTAACAACTCGTTTTGGTTATTTTTCTTGTTCGCTTGACATGAGATTGTTGCCTTCTTCATTTAGAAAATATCAAACGAATACATTTTGTTTTTAAAAGAATATTAGATTATTTATTTACTTTGAAAGTTAAAATTTTCTGATATAGACCTATAATTAATCAAGACTCAGCGTTACGAAAGACGAAACGCTGAATTTTTTTCATGAGGTTGGGGAGATTCTCTCTTGTGGATATACCGTGACTTTGTAGGGTTTGAAATCTATATCCATTCCTAATTTCCCCTGATACTTTCAGGGGACGCACACTTTTCTATGAAGAGCAGAAAAGAATATTTTCTAAGGATACGAGAGAGTGAAGGAGAGAATACTCCTGCTGCTTCTTTAGAGAAATTGATCCATAATTGCTGTTTTACATATCGTAAATATTGGAAGGAAAAATTAAATAAAAACTCAATTTTTAATTTCTTCCATCAATTTTTTTAATTATATGATTTACTGATTCATTAAAAAAATACAGATGCAGACTTGTTCAAAATAATAGCAAATGTGGGGCAATTTTGCTTGGTCAAAAATCAAATAATATAATGTCAGATATCCGGTAATCAAATAATGTCAGATATCCGGTAATTTCAGGCTTTTAATCCCGTTATTCAGGGGTAATTCATATGTAAGTAATACCTCTTCATATCGACAAACTGATTGATAGACTCAGCTCTGTTAGAAATTAAAATTCTTTCTTAGTGTATCAAATTTTTAAAAATTCTGTACGAAATCTTATAATAACCAAAACTCTTTTTAAGACGTATGTGTTGAAATAGAAAGAGGAATTTAAAATAAATAGCAGTGTAGTTCAAATTCTTAGTGTTGCGCTGTAAAAGAGGAATTGCAAATTTCCTAATTTCAAATTTTCTAAAAAATTATTTACAACTAAAAAAAAATGCACAAAAATAAAATTGGTATCATAGAAAAAGTAAAATTTTTAATTTTAGGATAATATAAATTATTTCGGAATGATTTCCTTCAAGGATTTTATAGGGAAAAAAAGAAATGTATTGGTTAATTTCTCATAACCTAAAGCCATTGTTGCTGCCGAACTTCTGTTTTATTTGCTAGCAAGTGAAGTATTGCTAGAAGTTTTATTTTTCTAGCTTCCGTTTGAGCTATTGATTTATGCCAACTTTTAGGCATTGTTAAATAACTATTTTGAAATAAAAATCTGGTTCAAAGATATGCTTAATTTTTTCGTGGGCCTTGGGAAGATTACTTCCCATCTACATGGTCTTACAAAATATACCTGTGGAAAGCACTAAAATATATTTCATTAATTAAAAATTAAATTATTATTAAAATATTATTAATCATTAATATTATTAAAATAGTAATAACATTAAATTATTAAACAATTGATTATTAAAGATAAAATATACTTCCTTGATACTTATTTAGTTGTTGATAAAACATTAAAAACTAGGAGAAATAAATGGCCCACGAAAGGATTAAAATAAAGCAAAAATTTAAAAGAGTGATACAAAGTTAACATTAATTTTAATACTTTTAAAAAGAATTAATAAAAATCGAAAGGAAATATTGCGCATAAATAAAATTTATCATTTGAATAGTAAACATTTGAATTTTAAACCACGCGCTAAAATATCTCTTGTAAGAATATTTGTTCCAATGCTATTAAATAAAAATGACAATTTCTGTTAACTTCTAATTAATTGAATATTTAGTTAACTTTTGCGCTTTGAAACGTAGACAGTCTTTTTCTTGTCTTAAAGAATAAATTTTTTGAAATCGACCCAATCATTTGGGGAGAAGTATGGAACAAACATGCATACCAAAATGACTTTTATTTATATTAGAATATGCAAAATATGGCTGGGCAAAGTATAAATAGTGTGACTAATCAAGGTGTATTGTATACACCTTCATTCGTCTCCCTGGCACCTTGTAGAAAGGGTGGGTTCGATTACGTAGAGACTGGCTTCAAGGATTTGAAAATACACCAATTGTTTAGTCTAGGATTTATTTTTTCTTTCTTGTATAGAAAGTAAACAAGGTGAAAGTATTTATTGTAATCATCAGAAATTCAACCTCGAGATTTCGACAAATCTCCATATTTCATTACCTAACTGAGTCTGAAGAATACATCTTTGGAATTGATTTGTCTATCAGTCTGTGAATACATATATATAAAAAGGCTTTGAACTGGAGAAAAAGAAATTTGGTACATTATCCTAATTCCAAAATTGAAAAAAATTATAAAAACAATTTGGATGAAATCTTCAGAAAGGAAGACCATTGGACAGTTTGTATATAATACGTGTGTTGGATATTTTAAAATTTTTTTAACTGAACTTGATTTCGGATCCTAGGTGCATAGTGTCTTTATTTTTTCCAATTTTTCCAGCCATGATCTCAAGTGATTCGAACCCGATCTGCACTCGCTTCTTACTGCGATTAACAACAATTGAGACAAAAGGAATATTTATAAATGTTGCAGTTGGAGGAAGAGGGGAAACATGTACGAGATCTGTGTTGTTTTACAGTTACAAAACATGTTAGAATAGTATGTATACTTATTGGTTTTCTATACTTTTCTCTCAAAGTGGACTATGTTTTATTTTACTGTTGAAAAATCACTTTAAAGAAATCTCGTATTTGAGCCACCTGTACGTCAGTTCATTGTGAACCAACTCTGATAAAAGTTGTCTTGGACAACAACATATGAACACGATACTAAAATATGCTAGGAGCAATATGGATCAAATTTAGTTTAAGATTTAATATCAGAATTGTAGACTTTTATTAAATTTTGCACTAAATCTATTTGCGGATGGGGAGGAGTATTTGTTACTCTTCCTATTCAGCTGTATATGGAACGATGACTAAACATATGTAGATGTAGATGCATAAGATTTGGTTTGTGGTCTTAATGATCAAAAATGTAGGTCTGCATCTAATTTTGGAATTCAAAAACCAGTCCTCCAGAATACATATTCAGTTTTGTTCCTTACATTACAAAGCACAAACCGCTATATTCTGCTACCCTATATGCGGTAATCGTAGGGACACTTGCCCTTGCGGACTATCATGATTTTTTAGGTCTGCCCATTGCTTCCTCATATTATCTCATCCTTGATATATATTCAGACAATGCAGATCTAGATAATCTGAATCATCTAATCGTCATACTTTTGATATTTTACCCCAGGTTGTTCCAATTCCTAAGTAATGGTAGAGGAACGAAGATTTATTTGTAACAAGATGTGGCTCAGTGCCCAACTATTTTAAAAGATGCGCATGCAGCCAAGGAGGTTCACCCATCCACTTCACCTTATCTTGCCGTACCATTTCAAAACTCCTCTCAATGCTCATAAAATTTTTGGACTTCGAAATCTCGTTTCAAATCTCCATACAAGAAGAAGATTGAACAACTGATGCAATTCGTACTCTTCAGCCAGTAACAACTCAGATGCTGAAACATAAATATGTTGTCATTACGAAAATGCAAATTTGGACCTAATATTGAGCTCTTCAGACGAATATTCTTAATTTTAAACCTTGTTGCGTCATGATTTTTTTTCTGACAAAATTTTGTTTAACTTCATTTTTATTTCATAGATTGCTTTCTATCGTTATGCTCCTCTATGCTATTCTTAAAATTCCTAGAGTGTTTCTATTCCAGTATTTAAAAAATTTTCATTAGAATTTTAATTAATTAAAGATTAAACAACATTTTAGAGTTTTCTACATTACTTTCCAAAGATATTGCATAAAAATAATTTTCACATTGTTTTCAAAACTCAAAAAAAAAAATCTTTTATTGTGTAATTTTTTCTTGAATTTTGACAATTTCATAAAAATATTTTTACATGATATTTTTCAGTAGTTTTCGTTATTCCCGGGAAATTCAAACCACTCGATTGTAAAATGATAAAGAAAATGTCTTAGTTTATGTTGACTGCTTACAATTAAATAATACTCATAAACATTTTTCTACGATTTTTGATTGCAAGCCAACTTTTCGATGAAGAAGCATTGCCTGATGACGATAATGGCAGATGTCTTTTTTTTAATTCCCGATGAAATTATACATTCGCAGAAATTTATATAATTGGTATATATAATCATCCATCGTCATCTATAACGTTGGATGAAATGAAGGATAATCCCACCCTTTTGGATTGCATAATTATCTTATTCGATATCCGAACTTCTGTTTTGGCTTCTGACAACTGAAACAGCTTTTTTTAATGTTGAAATTTACTGATTTATCGATGGGCGAAGAAACATAAACATGAATAAATAACAAAAGCCAATAAGCCGTGGTCTGTAAATTTTATTATTTTATATTTTTCCTGATTCATTATATTCTCCCTTCACGGACTAAATGGAAGGTTATTGATAATATTTTCTTTCGACATTTTTTTAAATGCTTTTATTCTTTTCTCTTAGTGGATCACTATTTGTTTGAATCGGATTTTTATTTGAGTATTTTTGAACATAATGGATGGAGAAGATCTGATTACTAAGAAACAAAGTTTATATTGTTATCATATATTTATATCTAAAATGTACTACAAATAATAAGTTTCTTTTATTTCACAAGCATTATGTCAATGTGTAAGATATTTTCTATTATAACTATTACTGTTAGTTATTCTGTGAGAAGCACATCTGAGACATTGTTAAAATAACAAAAGACCATCTAAATGAACACTTATTTTAGTGTTTCTAATAATAGCGTGCAGATTCCTATTGTTTCTAATTTCTAATTTATTGCTTCTAATAAATGTGTACAGATTAAAAATAGATCTTTTAGAAAAAATTGTTTTAATTTACTGTTTTCCCATAATTTTCATAACAAAGATATTTTTATTAGTTTTTATTCAAAGAAATTTCAAACAGATTAAGTAAATACAATGCTTTTTAGCACACGTTTTCATTAACTCGCTTTCTTGTCTATCCATTTGTAGAAATTTTGCAATCGATTTCAAATTAACTTCCTGATGAACTAGAGACTTAAAACATAATTCATCACTAGATTGAAAACATAACTCGTCACTCATCGCTGCAAAGCAATATTAACTAGCAGTAGTTCATCGGGAAGTCAATTTAAAATCGATTTTAAACTTTCACAATTTAAAATCGATTTTAAACTTTCACAATTTAAAATCGATTTTAAACTTTCACACACAAAACTAAACAGCAGAAAATAATTATTTAAATAAAAACATTTTTTAATATACCATGTTTTCAAAACAGATTCAAAAGTATTAAATAATTTTTCTGAGCCCCATATGAATTAAAAACCTCATACAAATTCTTAATCCCATCCGTGGATCCCACTGCAGATTTTTTAAAATTCACATGGCGATTTTTTTATATCTTTACTCCATTTTAAAACTGTAGTATACTATTTTTTATTTAAATAATTATTTTTCAATGGGCTAATGTAAAAGCTAAAATTATGAAACATAAAAAAATCATTTTAATATTCAAATATTCTATAGAGTTGGAATTATAAAGCAAAATAATTTAAAATCGAATGCAATTATTATCAGTGCAAAATGGTAATAAAACATTCATTTTTAATCTTATAATGTGGATTTCCTTAAAAAAAATTGATATCTAAAAAATCAGCTATATTGGGATTCAAATAATGTTTGATCACTCAAAAACATGTTAGGAAAAACAATGCATTGCTGGATATTCATTTAAATTTTTATATATGATTTTATCCAATAAGAAAGAAGGAAAAAAAATCGATTTTGTACCTATTTATCACTTCTCCCGAGCAAAGAATTAATGCTAAGTCTCAGTAGTATTTAGCTTTCAGTCCTGTTTTATTATCTTAGTTTCTTTATTAAATGAAGCATGAAAACATTAAGATCCACAGTTTTCAATGTCTCCAGGATTAAGTTCTGGCAACTGCGCGCGTTCCGGTTCAGCAGCATTCTTTTAAATGTAGGGCGTTGAAGCTGGGACTAAAATTCTTTTTGGTTTCAACGTGTCTGGAAGACCATCATAGGTGTGCATGTGCGGTATTCTCCTTTGAGTCATTAAAATAAGTATTCGGAAAACACCTATGAACCGGTAATTAGTTTTGTTTTGAAGCTAGCGCTTGTTCTGTCAGAATTTTTAAAATGAGATAAAATATTAAATCTATTCTTTTGGTTCGTTCATTCTTGAAAGGGGAAGTTGAAATAATGTGTAAAATTCTGTCAGTTTAAAGTGTATGAGATTAATTTATGCGAACACTTATGAACTGGTAATTAGTTTTGTTTTCAAACTAGTGTCTGTTCTGTCAGAATTCTTAAAATGAAATAAAAAATTCAATCTGTTCTTTTGGTTAGTTACATTCTTGTAAAAGGAAAATTGAAATAATGTGTAAAATTCTGACAATTGTTTTATGTTATTGTAATAAAATTGTTTTATGTTATATCTAAAGTAGAGTGGTACCGCAAGATATTTCGTAAGCTTGATAATTTCCACTACCATTCTTTTCGAGAACAATATAGAACGTTTACAAATGTCTCCTCCAATTTCGGGGAAGAAAAAAAAATTGAAAACTTAAATTGAAAGTATGATTAAATGATTTCTCTGAAAAATAAAAGATAAGATTCTTTTATTCATTTTAGATAAGATATAAAATTAATTTCAAAGATACTGTATTATAATGAATCTTATTCTGTTATGTGAATTCTTGCGATTTATTGCATTTCAACTCATATCAATTTACATTATCTTTAGACAAAAGATTTGTTTATTGATATAGGTCTATTTATAATAGTTTCATACTACATTAATATTTATAACTACATTAATATTAGAAAAGAATTGTTGTTTAAATATACAGTTATGAATATTTGACAAGTAATAGTGGCAGTCTAAACAGAAAGGAAGTTTTTAGAAGAATTTCTTCCATGCGCGAGATAAAATCATTCCATTCTCTTGCTCATATGTTGACGCGAACATAACCCACTATAAAAAAATTTCAATACTTTAAAAAAAACCACTGGTATTATTTCAATTGCTCTCAGTAATTTAATTAATGGAACACAGAGAGAAAACAATTTATGGAGTTTCTAGCTTGGTGCCTTGCTTATGAATTATGCTTCATAGCTGAGTTTTAACTTTGAAACCGTTCGAGACTCAATTCCATAGATCCTCTGTATACGTCAGATCGCTGAGCGTTAAATCCATCAAGAATCAAATACTTCTGTTGGACATGGTGAGGACATTTGGAAAGTGGAGGATCATTCTCAGATGCAGTCCTCATTATCGATCACAATTCAAAACTACGAGATCTGCTATAAAGGAGGAACTTATATAAATAAAATAAACTCAAATTCCAGACTTAATTTCCCCAAAAGATTTACTATTTGTATGATATTACTTCACATTAAAATGCAGAGTAAAGGAACTCGACTATATTGCTGAAATTTAGTCGGGTATATCCGTGAGCATTTGTCTTAGGGGGTTGACTTTTCATGTATTTCGGCCGTCACAGAAATTACATTCTGATAAGACTGAAAACAACCAAAAAATTATGAAACTTAGAAGTTAAAATTCCTTTTTTAAATTTGAATTCAAGTGGTAGAAATTAACTATCAAAGAGAAAATAAATTAAATTTATTACATATATATACAAATGGTTATCAAATGAAAGAAAACATCTTAGAGTTATAAAGAATCCTTTATTTGTAAGGTGTAGGACCGCTTTTGGCATATAATACAGCTTGGATTTGCCTAGGAATCGATTCATACAAATGTTGAATAGTGTTTATAGGAATATTGTATCATTCTTCCTGGAGATATTGTGAAAGTTTAGGGGGAGATGCGATAGAGAATATCGATTCCATATTGAAAGCTCTAAAATAAACCATAACGGTTCAATTATATTATTGATGTCGGTTCACTGTGAGGGTCAAGGCAGAGATTTAACTTCATCCTCTTGTTCATCAAACCATGATTGGATAAGTCTCTCTGTATGGATAGGAGCAATTCTAATAAACGACTTCTAAACGCAAACGCAAACGCAATTCGAATTCTTGTTTTTTACTCAAAATTAAAAACGTAACAGCAGTTTCAAACATAAAACCAAAAATGAAGAGTTGAGTTGATCCAGCTATACAAAGAGAGTTGAGTTGTTACAAAATGTAATGTGAGTTTCTCGTGTATAAGCAATAACTGTTTAGCGTCACAACTGAATTATCTTTTACATTCGACCATCTTGACTATGGGACGACCTTGTCCCTCTAATACAGCTTATAGTCTTTCAAGTGATGTGGAATGTGCCTAACCCTTGTTGGTCGAGTGTTCTCTATACATGAATTTTCGTCGGAACCGCCATTGCAGTAACTGGTAATTAGGTCCTCACTGTCACCATCAGATAGATCTTCATCTTCTGTGATAAGATGAAAGTTTCAACTGAGAAGCGTGAGCGGTAGTTGTATAATTAGGTTGTCTTTTTCTCCCTTGTCCAACCGTACGTAGGTTAGTAACTTGATAAGTATCCGATGTTAATACCTTGATGATTGTTAAAGGGCCTCTGTACTTAGCTTGAGTTTTAGAATTTGGTAATAAAATTTGTTCAGGCAGTCGTCTTAGAACCACAACATCACCTATATTGTAATTTTGTGCTCTACATCGATGTTTGTCATAATTCTTTTTCATCTTTTCTTGTGCAACTCGAATATTTTCCTGGGCACCTCTTTGCAATTCGGTCGGCTTTACGTACGCATTGGACGTTGGTAGCAGATCTTGAGGAAAATATCCCAATTTTACTGGTGTGTATCCATACAAAAAATCAAAAGGAGGTTTTCCAGTCGACTTACTCGGGGACCAGTTAATGCATTGTTGTACTTCTGGCAATATCTTATCCCAATCTTTGTGAGATTCTGTTTGAACACTGGATGATATCATTGGAATGAGTATTCGATTAATGCGTTCAACTTGTCCATCAGCTTGTGGTCTTTGACTAGAATTTAATGTATGCTTGATTCCAAACTGTTTGCAATAGTCTTCAAATAAAGATAATGAGAAACAACTTCCTCTGTCTGTCACGATACGCCTTGGACAACCAAAGTCATTTGTAAATTCGTCTAGGTACTTTAAAACGTTTTTAGTTGAACAGCTAGGACATGGACGAAGACGTACAAATTTAGTCATATTCTCGATAAAAACTAACAGTTCCTTATTCCTAGACGCACTTGTTACAAAAGGACCAAGAAAATACATGTGAATAACTTCAAATGGCCGACTTCCATGTGACATAGAATTCAATTTGCCTTTACTTTTTCCCCCTGGTACTTTTGAATATGCAAATACAACACACTGTCTAATATGTTGCTTAATGTAGCTTGTCATACGGGGAAACCAAAATTGTTTACGCATCATTTGAACTACTTTTTCCATTCCAAAATGACCAGCGAAGTCGTGGAAGCGAACTGCAAGGTACTTTCGCATTGACTTAGGCATTACAAACAGTTTTCGCATATTTTGCAAATCGCCAGATTCATGATGGATGCGATAAAGTATTCCATCTATGAGATCAAAGCTTTCAGACAACTGATTTTCTTCTCGGGTTCTTACTTTCTGTGGGTTTTTTAAGGAAGATATAATTTTTTGTAGATCCTTATCTTGAGCTTGTATAAGAGCTACCCGGTCTTCTTCAGTAGAGATGTAAAATACTTTAGGCTGACTAGTTAGCTCTACAGGACTCGTAACTTCTATTTCATCTAATGGTGTACATGTTCTCTCTTCAATTGGTGATTGACTAAGAGCATCTACATGAGCCATTTTTGCACCATCTCTATGTTTAACTTCGTAATCAAATTCGCTTAATAGTTCAGTCGATCTTGCAATCTGAGGTTTAATGTTTTTCTGTGTATGCAAATATGTTATGGCTGAACAATCAGTGACCAACATGAAATGTAAACCTAATAAGAGAGGTCTAAGCCTAGTCATCGACCAGACAGCAGCTATTAGTTCCAAACGGCTTGAATGATACTTCTCTTCTTCTTGAGTGGTTCGACGGCTTACACAATAAACTAACTGAAATGCATTATTATATTTATTTCGTTGTAACAGTATTACCTACGAATCCTACTGAACTAGCATCGGTGTGTAATTCAGTTTCATCCTTTGCATCAAATAATTTTAATGCTGGTCTAGATATTAACTTAAAACGTAATTCTTCAAATGCTTCCTTTTGATCTACAGTCCATATAAATAAGGAATTTTTCTTTAGTAACCTTGTGAGGGGTTCAGCTACTGAAGCGTATCGTGTTATAAAACGGTGAAAGAAACTAGTTAAGCCAAGAAAACGACGTAATTCATCTTTGCTTTTAGGAACCGGATACTCGGCAATTGCAGCAAGGTTTCTTGGACCTGGTCGTATTCCATCTTTATCGATTACAAAACCCAGATATTCTATTTCTGACATCCCAAATTCACATTTAGACAATTTCAATGTCACTCCAGCATTTAGCAATTTTTCAAGCACTTGTCTCAGCTTCGCTATTATATCATCAAAATCGGTCGAACCAAAGAATATGTCGTCCACAAAACATGAGACACTGCTCCATAGCAAATCACCTAAAGCCAAAGACATGGCTCGTTGAAATACAGGAGATCCATTCGACAATCCAAAAAATAAACGTGTTGGCTCATAATGTCCCTCAGGTGTAGTAAACGCCGCTTTTCGTGAAGATTCTTAATCCATTGGTATCTGATTGAATCCCTGGCATGCATCAAGAATTCAAAACAAACTAAAACCTGAAAGTCACTCAAGCAAATCATCAATTCATGGAAGCGGAAATTTATCTTTAATAGTCTGCGAGTTCAAATGTCTGTAATCAATTACCATTCTTTTATCTCCTGTTTTCTTTGATACCAGCAAAACTGGACTACTATATTCTGAACAACTATCTCGAATGACACCCTGTCCATTCAGTTCTTGAACTATTTCTCTTAAAACTTGCCTTTCGTAGTTAGATGCTCGATATGGTGAACGAGATACAGGTTTGCTACCTGGAGTCTCAGTTATATGCATTGTTGTGTTGTTAATACATCCTAGTTCATCTGACTTTAGAGCAAAACACAGTCTAAATTCATTTAATAACTTGCATAAAATGTGTTGCTGTTCTTCATTTATGGATGGACCAAATTTAACAGACTTTAAATCGATAGGATTTCGCAAAATTTCTTTTGTTAAAAGTACGGTAGGCATTGAATTCTTTTTTTCTTCAATATTAAAGTTACATTTGTTTTCATGCACCCAATTTCCTCTAAAAATTGCATGATTTTTCTTTAGTTGTAAATGTAAATTGCTTGGATTCATTATAGGTACTTGTATTTTGCCATCATATACAGCCAAAGTAACACCATTAGACATATTGTCTTGAGTACTGTAGGATACATATCCATCACTGCTTTTACCCTCACTAAAAATGGTGACCCATTGAACTGTGCGTGGTTCAATCACAAATTCTTTAAGAGTCCGTAAAACTGCTCTATCAGGCATTTCATCCACTTGAAAATCACGTAAAAAGCTCAACTCAACAATATTAAATAATTTGGATCTCCCTTGATTTCGAACCATAACAACATTGGGAGGATCAATACCTATGAGGACGTCAGGACCCTCAAAAGTATCATCATTCACAACATAAAATAGCACTCACGTAGCTTTACTTTGTCAATAATCACATTAGCAATAATGATTCCGAGTGATTTTTTCACACCTCCAATACCTCTTATTGGAACAGTAACTTTTCTGTTTATGTTTTTATTTAACCTTTGAGCAAAACTATATTTTAACATAGATATATCAGCTGCAGTATCCATAAGAGCACTGGTATTTTCTCCTTCAATACTGATATTCTTTGTTGTGTTATTAACGTGACTGGCAGCCGAAATTGCATTGACTGATGGTGAAGGTATTTTATTTGGACATTCTTTTGTCCCGTGACCCTCCTTCTTACATGCAGTGAAAAATTTTGGTCGCTGGGACTGTAAACAATCACGAGCAAAATGTCCACTTTCAAAGCAATTATAGCAGATGGTTGGATTGTTTTTAAATCGACTTGGATCAGGTTGTTTACTAATGGCGTAATTTTCTTCTTTTGCAAACTTAATGCTATTGAGTTTACAACTAAAATGAACACTTTTCTTGAAATTATCCTTTAGTTCAATAAATTCATCAACCTTTTCAGCAGGCATGTATGGGGAAACTATTTGTGTCCATTGGTCCAAATAATGTTCACGAATTTCTGGAGGTGTGCGGGATTTCATTTGATCTGCGATGATTAAATCCTTCAAACTCGCAAAACTGTTTATTTTAAGCCCTGCGGTCCACACATTAAAAAATGTTTCCAGCTCATGATAATATTCTTTCCATGTTTTACCACAAGTAATCTCGTGTGAATAAAATAATTGCCTAAATTTTTCAGCACTTAATTTATAACGCTTAAGTAAAAGTGACTTCACATACTCATAATTTTCGGATTGTTCTTTCGGTTCTCTCATAATCATTTGCACAATTTCAGTTGGTAGCTGATTAACCAAGCATGCCATCCACAGCGTATTTGGCATATGTACTCGTTTCATGGCCCTCTCAAAGTGAACTAAATAAAGGCCGATGTCTTCACTACTAGTGAAAAATTTTCTCAATTGTGACTGCCAATCAACTTTTGGCGCCGATGGTAATAATTCTGAGTCAACGAAATCTGAAGTTTCAGCAGCAATCTCTAACTTTTTAAATTCTAAAGCATGTTTTCTTTCCGCTTCTTCTCGCTTTTCTTGTCTCTCGGCTTCTTCCCGTTTAGCTTGTCTCTCGGCTTCTTCCCGTTTGGCCTGTCTCTCGGCTTCTTCCCG
>JAPMOR010115338.1:415252-553423 GCA_026543865.1 Argiope aurantia | reverse complement strand
TGTCTCTCGGCTTCTTCCCGTTTGGCCTGTCTCTCGGCTTCTTCCCGTTTAGCTTGTCTCTCGGCTTCTTCCCGCTTGGCTTGTCGATCCTGTTCACCTTCTTCAATTAAAATATCAACCATTCCTCTTACCATTTCTTCATCATAGTTTTTACTATTTAATATTAACTTTCTCAAATCTGGAATTTTTAAGTCACTAGATGTAGCATCTTCGGATAATTCTTCGGCTACGAAACATAACTGTTCCTTACGAAGTCGCGTTAAAAACGACATCTTGTAATTTAAACAGAAGTGAAAATTAAAATGGCCAGTAAATCCCACTTCTGAATTGTAATAAACGATTTCTAAATGCAAACGCAAACACAAACGCAAACGCAATTCGAATTCCTGTTTTTTACTGAAACTTAAAAACGTAACAGCAGTTTCAAACATAAAATAAAAAATGAAGAGGTGAGTTGATCCAGCTATATAGAGAGAGTTGAGTTGTTAAAAAATGTGATGTGAATATCTGAATTATCTTTTACACATTATCATCCTGGAAAATTCCATCTCTTGCAGAAAACTAAAGTGTGCATCATAGGATGGATTGGTCAGCTAAAATTTCTCTATACTTCTTCCCAGTGATCCTTCCTTTCAGGGTTACAATTGGTCTAGCAGAAACCCACGACATGGCTGCTCATATCATGACAGATCCACCTTCATGTTTGACAGTTGGAAGGAGACAATCACGATCATACGCTTGTGCAGGTGTCTTATAAAGTTTCACCCGTCCTGTTGTAGGGAAGTGTGTGAAACACGATTCGTCAGAGCATATTACTTTCTTCCACTTATCAATCGATCAGGTTTTGTGAGTGTGACACCACTGTAGACGACGGTTACCGTTAACATGTGACAAGTGGCTTGGGAATTCCTGCTCTGCCATAAATGTTATGTTTATGAAGAGGACTTCTAACTGTAATCACTGATATTGGAGAATGCAGATGGGTATTGAGCTCTGCAGCCACTTTTGTGGCAGTTGTTTTCTTTTTAGACTTTACAATCCTCTTCAATATACTTGTCAGCCTCTCTCACTCAGCTTCACCTTCTGCTCACTATTTTGCTTTCCCGAGCTTGTCTTGCCGCGCTGTGTGTATGCTATCATAACTTTAGACAACGTACCTCTAGAAACGTCTAAAAGTTGGAATGTTTCGGTCACACTTGCTCCAGATAGACGGGCTCCTACAATTCGGCCTCTTAGAAAATCTGAGTGGTCCGACATTTTACGCTTTTGAGAAAAATCCAAGAATTACAGAATTTTAATAAAGCTAACACATATTACCGGAATATATACATTGCTATTTATAAAAAAATACTGATGGCTATTATTATATTTTAATGCTTACGAAGCGCATTCAAAAATATCTCTTTTATTCACAGGTGTTTCCATTATTTTGATAATCACCTGTATATAATTGAAATAATTCATACTATGTCCCCAAGCGGCAGGCATTCTCTCAATACCCTAAACTATACATAGGCTTGCTTTTTACACATTGTTTGTAACATACAAAAAAATATTTAATCTCATTTGACAAGCATAAAGACAGTATTAATCTATGTAATGTATCAATTCATAAAGCGAATTCCTTTTAAAGAAAATATTTGTGAAGCTTGAGAAAAAATTATACTTTATCTTAAATCCAAAATTGTGAATATATGACATCCAAGGTTAAAATAGTAATTTTTTGTCAATAATTAAAAAAAATATTTATTCAAAAATTGCAGTTAAAATATTTCTTACATTAAAAAATTAACCGAAAATGTTAAATTATGTATTGATCGTTTTGAATCCTAAATAGTTTATCAGAGGTGTTGTGATTTTATTTTGTAACAAACAACACATTTGACTTGAATATGTAAATGCTAATGAATTCGGATTCCGCTGAAGTTATGAAAAATATAGTTGAATTGTTTTGCATTTCTGGATATAAAAAAAATAAAAGCCATCTTACTGGACAGACTTCGACAAGATTTTTTCAAATATTCCCTAATTGATTAACCCTTTATATTATAAATTAATTTATCAGCTGCTTTTTAATTGCATTCTTTTCAGTATTAGATAAGTATAATTGACGAAATATGAACATACATTTTTCATCAGATAATTTAATTAACAATTTAAATAACTTAATTTCCCTATTTAGTTCCTATTTATTGCCTGATGTCAGAAGTATACTTATCGTATTTTTATGAGTACGTTAAAAGAAACGATGATTTATTTCTTTATTTCATTGTAAAAAAAGTATTCTTACTAATTACAGGCTAAATTAACAGTTTGTACACAAAAATATGACAAAGTTTTACACACATAAAAAATTATTTAATATTCAGCAGTACATGGTGAATAGAGTACTTACTAAAACAGTTTTAAAATATTGTTTTAAAGTATAATTAAAATATTATCAAAAATTTATCATAATTGGAGAAACAATTTTGCAGAATTAATATTGTCGAAAACATAGGTTTTAAAAAAAATTTCATTGGTTGGTATAAAAATAGTTTGTGCTCAATTTCGGGTTCAGTACAGTACCCGAAATTGCAAAGGAAAAAGTTGAAATTTTGATTTTTAATAAAATATCTAACGAAACTCTTGAAATATTCATTCTTAGAAACAGATTTCTACCCAATTAGTATCTACTTGCCAAGTTTGGTAGCTCTAAGTATAAAACTTTGCTCTGTAGAGCATTTTGAACGATTTTTCATCGCAATTTATTGATAGTCTGCTTATAAACATTATATTGTTAAATGGCAGTATCACGAAGATTTAAGTTTTTATTTGTTGTGTCAAGTATCGTCAAGATTTAAAGGCTAAAATAAATTATCATCTATAATCATTTCCATGGTCAGTTATTTGTCATGTATTTGCCTGAAATATATCGAGAGACTGATTAAAGAGTATGATTGAGGCTTTTTTTCTTTTTTATCATTATGCTGATAAAACGGCTCAATTTTCCATTCTTTAGCATTAACGAGACAATAGAAGTTTTACAGAAGAATGGCCTTTATTTCTAAATTCATCAATCGCCTCATCGTTTATCGCAGGAAACTCTTGACATTTATTGTAGACCTAATTGATTGACTGTCTAGAAGAAGACTGGTCAACCTTCTTTCAAATACTGCTCAATACAACGAGGCTTGTCCTCAATTGCCATTCAGAAAGGTGCAACAAAACCGGTAAACACACAAATAAATCAAATCATTTATCGTTAGGAACTTTTAGGATTGTTCTCGATATTCCTCGAATAGTTTCGAGAGTTGGAGAGGCGTTAAATTAACAAATATAATCTTCTATCATAGAAAGAATCTTCCCTTATATTTATATATATATATATATATATATATATTTCGCTGCTTCATATTCGAGAAGAAATAATTTTACAGACGATTTTAAAATCATTTCTTCAGCTGCTAGTTTTTAAATTTTGTATTTTCATTTATTTTCAATAATAGTACAATATTTTTATTTTATGGAACTTGATTACAATTTAATCAGTAGAAGCAGTATAAATAATAGTAGAATATTTTATTTTTATGTAACTTAGTTGTTACTTAATCAGTTAGTTTCAAATTAAATCATTTATCACTAGGAACTTTTACGATTGTTCTCGATATTCCTCGAATAGTTCAGAGAGTTGGAAGAGAGCTAAATTAATAAATTTAATCTTTTATGATCGGGAAGCATTAAACTAACAAATATAATCTTCTATCATGAAAAGAATCTCGACTTATAAATGATTTTTTGACTTTTTTTTTTATATTTGTAAAGAATGAACTTTGCAAACGATTTTCCAATGACTTCCCCAGTTATTAGAATTCCCAAAATTTTTATATTCATTTATTCTCAATAATAAAACAATATTTTTATTTTTGTGTTGCTTATATATTATTATAAACATAATTCACATAACATATTATAAACATAATAACTTGTATGTTATTATGAACATAAGCAGTTAGCTAGAAATCAAATAATTTGTTTCCAGAAACTTTTATGATTGCTTTCGATATTCCTCGAATATTGCGAGAACTGTAAAATGACGAGATGTATCAGAAATGTTAAATTAACAAAAGTTTTCTATCATAGATAGAATCTTAATTTATGCATATTTTTCTTTACATTGATTTTTTTATATTTGTAAAGAAAGGATTTTGCAGACGATTTTTCAATCACTTCCTCAGCTGCTAGAATTTTCAATTTTTATGTACTTATTTACTATCAACAATAGCAGAATATTTTACTTTTATGGAACTTAATAATCTGATAATCAGTTAGTTTATTAAATTTTGATTTCAAGAGAGAGGGATCATTTAATAGCGAAAAAACTGTTTTGAGGAATTTTTAACATTCACACTAATAAATTATAAATTCAAATTAAAAAGTGGAAAATAATTAGAATAAAATGTTTCTACTTTTTTATTCATTAATAAACCGCTAAGCATTGGTTTTTTTCCTTAAATTTTATTGTTAAAATTATTTGAAATAAATTTTTCTTAAATTTAAAGGAGATATATCTCTTAAGCTCAATAAGAACTGTTAAACTTACTGAAATTATTTAAGTCAAATTAACACTGTTTACCAATTTTTATATCTATTTTTAGTCTTATCTTAATTTCCAGATTTTTCGCTTTTGCAGGAGGTAGATAGAAAAAAAATAAGAGAACAAAAAGATGAAAAGGATAAAATTAATACAAACATTACTAAGAGAATATACGAAATTTGCTATTTAGTGAATCCAACGATAAAATATTTCCCTTTAAAAATTAGTATATGAAGAACACAAATAGTGTTTGATATGAACTATTTAAAATTGCAAAATTTATTGAAACTGAGGTAAAAACTAATCAAATTATTGCAAAGAAAAATATGTAAAAATTGATTTTAAAATACTGAGATGTCGAGAATTGCTCGTTTAGTTCATCTTAGCAAACAAGCTTTACAAAGACATAGTATTGCGGATATTATTGAAATAACCCATGTTGTCATTATTCTCTATTACATAAAAGACTGCAAAATTAAAATAAAATAGTAATTTATAAGCCATGTCGTTGCTTTCTGGAAGATTAATTAAACAAAGTTCATTGATATCACAAATCATTATAAAGGTTAATATTGAGGTTACTTATCCCAAATTAGGAATATATTGCTTAAATAATATTAACCTCTTAATATAAATTTTCAAAAATATATAATTTCAATTTTTATTTTAAACTTCCACTTAGAATACTATAAATGCATTGAAACTTGGTGATAGGACTTTTTTAAGTCGCATTTATTGGTAACTAGCCGCCTTTGGCGACCAGCCGGTTCGCCAGTATTACCGCTCGTTACAATTTTCAATTAAATATTTTAAGTAACTGGTCTCTTAAAGGATTCTCAAACAAAACATTTTTAATCTTCAAATTGTGATAGTCATACCAAACTTATATTGTTTAGATCGTTTCGCTCAATTTACTATATATATTTTGCTAATTTGTTGCCATTTCCCGTAAAACTTCAACTTTAATTAAAAATATAAATGACGAAATTGCAATTAATATTAAGATATTTTTTAATAAAACCAGGCGCTTTATTTTATTTATCATCTTTATTGTTATTAATTAATTATTATTATTATTGAATATGAGTATTGCAAACAGAATTGCTCGGTATTTAAGTCTTATGTTAACTACAAAATATTTTTCATAGTTTATGTAATATCTCAAACAATAATTCAACAAAAATTTTTGAGATTCAGTATAAAATTCAGTTTTTAGTTTTGCTTTCAAAAGGATTGAAATGAAATCAATAATAATATTTTGTTCCTGTTTATAAATATATTTCAAAAATTATGAAGTCTAAATTTAATGCATTAAGCTATCATATTCTGATAAATATTCTGGACACACCAAATTTTAAATAAATGAATGAATGTTTCTCTTTTCTACGACTTATTCACGACTAAGACTTATTTATGAAGTTTTAAATGTTAAAAATTTAGAAAAACTCACCATTTTCATAATCTTAGGTCAATTAATCTTGAGAAACCTGCGCGCTTATTGGCGTATTTTCTTTGAAACGATCGATGAAAAATCTAAAATTATCCTTTTTTTATTGAATAGTGACATTCAAATCTTCATAAATCAGTCAGTTTAAGTGATTTGAAATTAACTCTTAAAAGTCAGTGATTTAGTTGATTGGAAATTAACTCTATGACCACCATAAAATCTGTGCTTTCTCTTGTGGTGTATGCATTCTCCTTAATATCCGATCGAATAAAACATCACATAAAAAAGTACTACATAGAAAAAACACATCAAAAGTAAACATAACATTTCAATAGTTGCCAAAAACAAAAGAGAGAAAAATGCAATTAATAAGCAGACGATATTTAGAAAAGTAAAAATATTCAAATCTGAAAAGGAAAATATATGAGTTATTCCATCAATAAATGCCATAAGTTTGTTTACATCTTCATTATTTTATGTGTCATTAAATATCAAAATGGATCCGGGACTGAATAAACACCCTGTATAGAGAGTGTAAAAGATCATAAAATAATTTTTCTTGAATTTATTTTTCAGAAAAAATAATATTTCATATTTGCTTCATTTCCTACAAATGCGTGCCAAAAATTATATTTTTGCAGATTTCATTTCCAAAAAGATTTAATTTATTTTCAGTTAGAGCTTTAATCAATGTGATGGCAACACTTTGAAAAAAGCTATTTTTTTCTCATGAATGCGAAACGTGCTTAATCCTCATTTTTATTTTTGACGAAAAAAATTATTGAAAAACATAGTTAAAATATTTATTTAAAAATTCATTAAAAATAGAAATTTAATTTTAAGATTAAAACAGTAGTATCATTTAAAAGATAAATTTTTTATCTTTAACTTCATGTAAAAATCTTTTTTGTGCGGTAATATTTTCGGCAGTTATAGCAGAAACACGTCAAAATTTCGCTTAATTTTTAAATAAATAAAATTCTAGTTAAAAATTCGAAAAAATAACCCCCAGGTGCACATTCCCGGCCTCCAAGGTACACACGTGCCAAATTTGGTAGCTGTAGGTTGAATGGTCTGGTCTGTAGAGCGCCAACACACACACACACACACACACATTGAGCTTTATTATAAGTATAGATATAGATTAAAATATTTTATCTGGTATTTTGAATTTCATATGGACGTAATGATAAGATATCACTTACAGTTCGATTTTGGTTAGTTTGAAATACAAGCAAAAAATTATATAGATAATGGTGTGTATTTCTAAATATTATTTTTTAATTAGTTTTGTTTGTATTTTTTTGTTAAATAAGCCCGCACCTTCACTTTTCAATTATTAGAAATTAATAATTTTGTAAAGATTTTAATTAAAAATATTTTAATGGGATTAAATTTATTTAATAAAGGATAATTAATTTATTTAATAATTGGAAATATTTCATGGCTTTATTCCATAAAATATTTTCAAATAAAAACGTCTTAAAAATTTTCCTTATAAAAATTTTTTTAAGAAGTCAGTATAGTTCATTTTGAAATTTTAGCATAGAACCGTTGTATTCGAAAAGTTAAATATTATTTGTTTAAAAAATTTACTAATTTGCTGATTAAAATAATTTAAAAATTTATTAGAAAATAGATTTTTATTTTTATTAATCCATTAAAATTATTTGCCATTTTCTTATTAATGTTTTATTGTATACTAAAACAAATATCAAAATTAAATTTTTACTGCATTTCCTAATTTAAAATAGCTGTTTGCTATTCCTACAATAAATTTTTAGACTCGTATTTTCTTCATTTGAATTTTCGAATAAACCAAATTTTTATTGGAATTTCGTCTGCTTCGAATTAATTATGTTTCACAATATTAGCAAATCGTTTTTGAAATCGCAACCGTCATTGTCTAGATTACAATTGAGACTATAAAAATTAAAAATAAAACTTGAAGACCTCAGGGGCGTATTTTTTTCAGGGTGATTTAATTAGAATAAGCAAGGTTCAATGAATGCAAGCACAAAGCTTTACCAAAAGCTCACATTTTCTCGATTCAAAATTTCGGATAAATTAAATTTTTATCGTAGTCTAGTCAACTTCGAATTAATCAAATTTCACAATCTTAGCAAATGTTTTTCTACATCAAAACCATTCTTTTGTTCCTGATTGTCCAGAGATTGTCAGAATTAAAAAACAAAATTGTAGCTCATCAGTGCCTCAGTGCTTTCGGGTTGACTCAATTAGAACAAACAGGTTCAATGAGTGCAAGCATAAAGCTATTCCACAAACTTCCTATCTCAGTATGCACCACACGTGTCACGCTCTTTACCATAGAGTGCCGGAGGATTCTTTTCATTATTTTTCTGTCCTTTTCTTTCTTTTTCGAGCAGATGCATAGCGTGATGCATGATATCTGTTCCCGCCAGATTTCTATCGAATTCTTCGTGGCCGGCATTGCAGATTTCATTGATGCAAGCAAGACTTGTCACCGGCCTTGAAGAGAAAGACACAGATTTTAATGACTGTCTTTCGAATAACTGTCCATGACACTAATTCAGTGATGGGGCTCATCAATAATTTATAATTAATAGAAGAACCCCACTTCCATGTAAGGTCATTATTTCAAGAGAAGATGGCCGAAAGTGGAGCAAGTTTAGAAAAATAGCGAACTAATTAGTTTTCATGGAGTTTGCTCTTTGCTTTAAGGTTAAATCGAGGCTGAATGACACAAACACAAACAGCTGATTAATTATTTCAGGACGCATTTGAAATGAAAAAACAGTAATTAACAAACGATTAATTATTTCCAGATTTTGGTAATCTTAATGCCTATTTAATGTAATTACCATCTATCATGATAACGAAAAGAGATATTACATCTTAATTTTTAAAAAGATTTGCTGATTAAATCTATAAATCTTTCAAATTTGCGATCTTCACTAATTTTGATGTCTCTAACTGACTGAGTGTAAATAGATTGCAAAAAGGCTAAAGGGTTACAGATACGATATTTGTTAGATATCCATCAATTCCACCTGAGAGGAGAACCGGAGAACTAAGCGTGTTCTTGCTTCTCTTGGGGATATGGTATGGTAATGATTTGGGATCGAATTATTTTCATTTCGATGTAAAACGTACTTCTTGTAGGAGGTATTGGACAAGGATTGGCGATGGATGACTTTTGAAATTCATGCCATCCGAAGTAAACTGACTATCATTCAGTTTACTCCGGAGGCTTAAGTAGGACGAGAGAATTCCTGCGAAGTATGCTCAGCAGTTAGATGCCTGCTATAGTTTGTATGATATTAAATTAAATTAGAGTTTTATTTTGAGAACTTACTGGTGTTCTTTGGAATTGTTAGTGGACGAAAATAATATGTCCACTAATGCAGGTCAAATTACTATATAAATAAATATGCTTGTATGTGTTAGAACTCCATTATTAAATAAGCAAAATGGCGTTTTTGTCTAATGCCCCAGACCTTTGAAGGTTTCGAAGTCTTTTCTTTTGCGTTTTTTAACCTAATTTTCTTCATTCATTTATTATTTCATTTACGTGTGTTCGAACTTATTCAAAATATAAATTTTAGAATATTAATCCGAGAATATCTTTTCAAGTTTTCAAATTCTCTTGCAGATCAATGTGACACTATTATTTTTTTTAATGGCTGATTGTCTTAATGTCAACATATTGGACAAACTTTGTATTAGAGTATTTAGATGATATTAAGCTTATATTTTTTTATCATATCTAAAATTAAATGACATTAAATGAAAACATTTTATGTTGTAATACACTGACATCAATTCTCTTGAAGTTTAAGTGATCCTCAGTAAAAGGCTTTGTCATTTCATTTAAGCATATGCTTATGCATATTAAATCAAAAACATTAAAAAAAATCTGAAACCCCTGAAATTAACATTGTCTTAAGGCTCCCTACAAGTTTTAATCAGACTCTGGCGTTTATGTGAAAAATTGATAAACTTTGATTCCTCTTTATTCAAAGGATTCAGAATTAAGATTTATTTTCATAAGTGACTCATTTCACTCTTTCTTTGTGAGATGCACATTTAAGCATATTTATTAAAATCTTTTTTCCACTTTCTTGTATACGAAGTATAGTAATCTACAAAAAATGCAAACTCCAGATTCCGACAATTCTCCACGCTTTAGACCTCCTTGAGTTCGAAAAACACATTTTTAGAAAATGTACGTCTGTCTCCCTGACAAAAATAACTCAAGAACGATTTGAGATAGGTGGGTGAAATTAGACATACGAGCTGAAAACCAAATTTGTAGATTTCTGTTAAATTTTGAGCAAAATATGTTAAATCTGTCTGTCTGTCCGGCTGTTAATAAGTTAATACGATAATTACAAATAAAGAAGTTAGATGGATAAAATTAGGTACACAGATTTCACATGTTTAGTATAGACACCTAATAAATTTTGAACTGAATCCAAAAAGGAGTTGGCCATCTGTCGGTCTGTACTTTCAGAAATATGTAAACGCGAAAATTCAAAAACGCAATGACTTAAATGAATCAAACTTGTTGTGCCTTTTTACGATTTTAAGCGCAGTTTTGTGTCAAATTTTTGCTTCAATCGGGTGGGATTAACGCGTCTAAAACTCAAATTGGATTTTTGGAAGCTTTTAATCCATACAGGGTTTAATTGCCAAACATTTCTCGCCAAAGGCCATACGATATATTCAGTAAAGATGCTAAATTCACGCCGATAATTAATATTTCATGACTATTGTACGTCAATACCATACAGGGCGTTCACTGGAATACATATTTATTAGAGATTATACGAAAACATTTTGTGAAGAACACTCTGCTGATTTTTGAAATTGATTGTTTTTGTGGTTGGGTACTAAATTTATAATTTTTAAGAGAAAGCATAAAATGTATAATAATAATTTTAAATTTATTTTATAATTTATGAAGGATGTACAGAAATTTTTCGTTTTAATTGTTGTTAAAGCGAGCAAATTGAATGTCTCTAACAAGCTTGCATTAATGAAAATTAATGTTATCAAGAACCACAATTACCAAGAACTTTTCCGTTGAATAAATTAGAAAAGTAATTTTATTCTGAGTTAAAAATTTTAAATAAAAAAACATTAAAAATTCCAACAATTCTCAATGATTTGAATATTTTTGACAGTTTTTACATTTCTAAAACATTTTTTAGAGTTATTGCTTCTGTAAGATTTATTTTAACATAAAATAATGCTTACATTTTTCTTGATTTTTTAGTTATTTTAAGTAAAGCTAGTGCAGAATAGTTTCCAACAGAATTATGTATGTATATATAATATAATATAGTAAAATGAATTTCAAAAACTCTTGTTTGCTTTGAATTTTGAATATAATTCGTAAAATAGCATGTCTACTAAGTAGGAATAAATGTTAAATGCTTATTTATTTTATCTCAGAAATTTTGGGAAGGAAGGGATGCATTATATTAATTAGACGACTTATTTATTATCAATTTACAGTAATAAAATTTATTAAATTTGTTTGTAATTTCAAAACAATTGAATAATAAAGAAATAATTGAATAATATAGCAAAATAAAACATCTTAAAATAAGGAATATAGTTTGATGAATGGAATGAGATATTCTAAAAGTCTTCTTTTTCTTAAAATAGTTCTATTTTCGGAGTTAAAAAGTATTTGAAACAGAAAAAGGTTATTATAAAATCCAAAGCACGTGCTTAGTAATGGGTCAAATAATTTATTTTTCTTGTGTCCTATTTACAAAGTATGATAAATATAAGCCTATTTTTCTCTCACTAGGAGCTATGTTAATATATCTCAAAATGGATGTTATGTAATAATAAAGTAGTAGCCTTGAGCGACCAGCTTTTTGCCACCATATAAATGGCAATATTTATTTTAGTAATGCCAACTAACTTTGATGAACCACATCTTATTGCATTAACCGAATTAAAATTATTCTGGATAAACAAACATAGAATATTTTGACTCGCTAGCCAAGCACACAAAAGAAGGAAGATTAATTGCCGGACTTGATCCAATTGTTGAGGCTAAAAAATAATTTATTTTGAGGTATCTTTTAAAAATAAAGGTAGGTAACCTTTAAAAATAAAAGGCTTTCAAAAGTAAAAGTAGGTAAAAAGTAGGCAAAAATAAATTGATGACATATTTGGACATTTTGACCTTTCAAATAAAATAAAAACTGGTGAATTTGCAAAGTAACTGGAGCTAATGAAGTAATGATTTGAGAATTCTGTCAAAAATGAGGATGGGTTGGAGGAAGGCGACGATTTCATATGGAAACTCATGACATATCTAGTCATGAGTTTCCATATGAAATAAAGACTGAAATAGGATCAGTACCAGGGATATCCCCTGGTAATATATATATATATATATATATATATAAATGTTGAAAAACAATATATATATATATTATAAGATATTTAATTATCGAACTCGAATTTAATCCTTTTTTCCTGATTTGATAAGATGTATTTCATCAAAATTGTAAAATTGGCCAATTTAATGACATTGAAATCTTTAATTATTATATAAGAATAATTATCAAATGAACTTTGATTCATTTACACGAATAAATTCATCAATATTGAACTCGCTTTGATGAATACATCTTATCACAAAAAAGGTACCACATTATTTCAAATTGTACTTGAGCAATAATGATACAGCATTTTGACAGGTTAGCTATAATTTAAATTTGAGATGCTTTTGTAATTCAAAAATTTTATTCTGTAAACTAAAACGTACACACTTCTATTTCTTTCATTCTGACGGGATCTTCTTGTGAATAATTCTACAATGCTTTAATTTGTCCTAGCTTCTCGTATTCGGCAATTTCAATTTTTCATTGAAACTACTCGACTTACACTCTTTTTTTTCGTGATCTCATCTATTCCCCTAAAAAAAAAAAGTTATGTCAGATATTTTTTTGAGAGGCAAGCATATAAAGAATACAAACATGCAAGTGTTGCCAAATGACGATTAACAAATTCTGCTTGATTCTGTGTCTACATAATCTCAACTGATTACTCTGATCGTCTTTGAGGCACAAGTAAAATTTTTAATGATCGGAATGCCAAGACAGCATTGGCGGAAACAATGGTTGAGTCTTAAAAGCCATCAACAATCACTTTCGTAAGAGGCATGTTCCGTCATGGTAAGGGGTAAGGGGTAACCAACTCCACACCATTTCGATTCCCACAGAGTGGCGAGAGCCAACAACCATACTGGAGGCTTCTCATCCCCATTTTTGAGGTGCCCCTGAAGGACTGCGTCCAGACAAGCATTGTTGTGTGCGTGTCTGTGTGTGTATTTATAAATATGTTTGTATCTTATTATTAATAAATTATATAAATTTGATTTTAATGATATGTAAAAAAACTGCAATTTTCCCACTTTAGCAATTGCTCTTCTTTTTAATGCCGTAGTTGTGTACGATGGACGACGTGATTCTTAGATTCTTAATCTCCGTAATCTTTCAAACATGGAGTTGTCAGGTACTTGATTGTTATATCACAAGTAAGGAATTCTTTTTCTAAAGTAAGTGTCCGAAACATAATGTATACATTTAAATAATCAAATTTTCTATGAAGATAAGCAAGTGAATCTTTTTAATCTTATCATACCAGGTATTCATTAAAATATTTGGTATTTGTTGATATTTATGGCTATCTGTTTACTTGAGCGTTTTCAGATTACGCCAAGCTTCATTTTGCATAAGATACCAAGATTTCATCACGATGGTTGCATTATGATTTCGTTTGTTGGCGGTTTATCGCGGGTAAGTTAGCAATATTTTTTAGTTTGGGGAGATTCCTCATAAGGCCATAAATATCAATAAATGCTAAATATACATTTATACATTATTTGGATGTATTTGATAAAATGTTGTAGCTATTCTACATATATAATGTGATAAATTCGACATATCACAAACGGCTGAGAAAAGGAATTCAAATATGCGAATATTTTAAGAAGAAAAAAATCGCTGGATTTTGGTTCTAAATCCCAACAGATCATTATTATCATTTTTCTGTATTGTGTAAAGTAATAAATTAATAGAAATTCGAGTAAAAAAGTTAGTTAAAGAATAAAATAGCAATTCTTTCCTACACAGCAATACAGTATTATTACTTATCCTTACATTACAGAATTTTTATTATCGCATCGTTACCAATTAATTAATTGTGAATTAATCTGAATAATATAATAAGTCGGCGTTCTGGCCTAGGGGTAGTGTGTCTTCCCCATGATCTGGGCGTCCTGGGTTCGAGTCCTGGTTCGGGCATGGTTTTTCCTTATCCTGTGTTCTGTCTGTGAGGTATGTGAAAGAGCCCCTTGTAAGAAGGAGTTGTGCAAGCAAGTGTGTGTGTCATCTTCATATGAACTAGAAGTTGGACTTCTGCTTCGAGTGCTCAGGGGCATTTACCCTCAGAAGCTACTGCACAAACACGGCTTAAAATCACTGACTTCGTCGGCGGGCTTGTCTATGGCAAGTGGCATAAGTAACAACAAGAACAACATGATTTCCTGATATTTAAATTAATTATTTAGACCGAGCTTCGCTCGACAGTTTTTTGGGAAATAGTGTTTTTTCGGAGAAAATATTTAGATACGAATCATATATAGATTGCATATGAAGATTTTTCAATCTTATCTACATAGAAACTGGTCATTTAAATAAAAAAATTCATGAATGCACTTAGCTTAACATGTTATTCGAAACAATCTATTATATTGCAGTATTCATTTTATAGTATATCTATCATTACTCATATTTTTGAACTTACACTTAGTTTTTACCAAGGGGAAATAGAGTCCGAAATGGTGCTATATGACATGTCAGCTTGTGAGCAGATGGAAAAAGGCTCGAATTATTAGTTACAGTTTGTGTGTGTGTGTGTGTGCGTGCGTGCGTGTGTGTGCGTGTGTGCGTGTGCGTGTGCGTGTGCGCGTGTGAGTGTGTAAAATCGTTTTTTTTTCCAGAAAAGGTATCTATATAGATAAATTTAAAGCAAAATCTTATCTAAAAAAAGTTTGTTCCATATCGTTAGTCCTTTCCGAGATACACGAAATAAAGATATATATATATATAATATACAAGAATTACTCGTTTAAAGTTATAACATACAGTTAATTTTTTTCTATATTTTTTAATTTGAAAGAAGGGGAATCATTCATGAAATTTCATTCAAATACTAATTATTTTTTAATTATCGTTCTTGTATTCCTTTATACTCATATAAACAGATTCATAAATATTTCTTAAAAAATAAATATACAAAAACCCTGCCGAACTGCGTTAATGGGATTCATGTTGCTACATATAATAAAACTGCTTGAAGCTCCTTTCCTTTTTTCAAAATAAAACATTTAGATCAGCGATTCTCAACCTGTGAGGCGCGCCCCCCTAGGAGGGCGCGAGCACACTAGAAGGGGGCACAAGAATATCCAAGAGTAAATATTTAAAAAAATTAACTGACTGAAAGGAAAGCACACATATACACATACAACAAAATACATTTCGACATATTTAATAACTTATTGAAGTAAAACAACTTACTTAATCAAAACATACTAAATTAAAAACAAATTTAATAATTATTAGTGTCTTCTTTGGACCTGTCTTGCAGAGCAAAGTTTTTCGATGGAAGGTTTAATATTAGAAATAGCCAGTCTCAGTTCTCGAATATGTCGATCAAGTACCTCAATTTCATCACAAATAAACTATCGCGAAAATTCTCGGCCTCCTATCTGTTTTCTTCTTCTAGAAAATGGCGATTTCTTCTCTTAATTCATAAACACGTTGCAAAAATTTCCCACGTGATGACCATCTTGCCTCGCAATAAAATAGTAACGCTGAATGTACTGAACCCATGTCTTCACAAAATGCGGAAAAGTTTCTGGATTTCAGGGGACTCATTTTTATATAATTTACTACGGTTACAACTGTAGTTAACACAATATTCAAACCAGGACTCATTTCTTTCGAAGCCAAAGTTTCTCTGTGAATCATGCAATGTGTGCACTGAGTCGATTTTTGTTTTAAAAGTGCTTGTATATCTTGGTATCTTTCGGATATTGAATGAGCACCATTGGTGCATATTCCGACGCAATTTTTGCATTCTATGTTTGCTTCGTTCATAAAATCATTTAAAATAGCAAATAATGCGAGTGCTGATGTTTTGAGTTCTATTGGTTTGCAGAAAAGTAGTTCTACTACTGACATATTACCACAAATTCGAACATGTCAATTAAATGAGCATCTTCATTACTATCTGTTGCTTCATCAAGCTATATTGAAAACAATTTGTCACGCAACTTCGAGAAAAGCTGACACTATACATCTTCAGCTATATTGCCAATTCGACGAGCAGCAGTATCATTTGAAAGAGGTATGGACTGCAATTGTTTTGAAAAATTATCTCCGAACATAATTTCTACAATCTCAATTGCTGCTGGCAAAATAAGCTCTTCACCAATGGTGTGAGGTTTTTTTACATCTGGCTATTTTATATGAACTTTGTAAGATGCAATTGAAGGTTTTTTTATTCACAGACAAAGTTTCTTTAAAAATTAACTTTTGCTTGTTATATGATTTTAATTTTAATTCGAAGAATTCTCTGGGTTTGTTGACGTACTCACTATGAAATGTTTCCGAATGTCGTTTAAGTTTATTTGGTTTCATGCTGTCTGCGGCCAACAATTTTGAGCAAATGATACACAGGGACCTTTCTTCTTCATTTACTTCAGTACTGGTAAACCCAAAATTTAAGTATTCTTGAGAATATTTCCTTGCTTTTATTTTCGGAACCACACTCGTCTGTGTACTTGTTGATGCTTGACTATCGTCTAATGCTTGCTTATTTCCCCTTAAAAATTTGTTCACGAGTGTGCATAAATCCGCTGCCGTGAATATTTTATATGGTGAATTGCAATTAACACAAAAACATATATAACATACAAATTCACAATTGATTCGATAGCGATAAAAGGATCTACTGGAATGAGACTGGCTGGAATTGGGACTTGCGTATCGAATATTTTCCTTCTTCTTATGAAAAAACATTTAATTCGCGAATGCTCGAGACGGCCTCGGTCGTGTGGATTCCCTTGCACAAACATTCCTATTTTTTTCACTTTTGTTTTGTCATGCTTCTGTTTTATTTCTTTTATTATTCTAAAAAAATGTATTCCCCGTTTCTAAATTTAGCTCACCCTGTCTATGTTAACTTTCATTGACAAATTTTTGTACTTTCATATTCTTTTAGCGTTATCTGCCTGTTTGGCTTTTATTTCCAATATAATATTTAAATTTTCTCCGCTTTCATTCTCTTCATCTGTTCACCGCCTGCTTGTCCAAAATGCAAGATGCGGTTTCTCGCCAACGTTGGTTCGCTTTTACTCTTTTTTTGGCAGTTAGTTAAAAATAATTTAAAAACAGAATCCAAAATACTCAATATACATTATTGTTGTATACATTTTATTGTAAGGGGGGACGCGGTGAATATATATATAATATATATATATATAATATAATATGATTGATAATCATTTTCGAAACAGAGTGGAGAAATATTCTAAACACGCAATAAAAAAATACGTTATAAAAAAATGCGATATGTGGTTTGTTGCAAATAAACAACTCATATTTTTTCATAAACAAAACGGATGTTTTTAATAGCGCAAAACAAAGTAATTAAGGCAGTACTTCCATGTAAAAACCATAAAAATCTTTTTTTGTAACAAGTTATCCAGATCCACGTTCTTTCAATCAAAGCGGACATTTATATGCATTTCGCGTGTGAAAATCTACTAAACTAGATTATTTACACTTCGTGAGAGAGCAGGGGCATTTTCGGCTGCATTCGGCAGAAATGGTTACACACGCTCGGCACACATGAAAAAGTCCTCTTCGACTTTTGGTCACGTGACACCCATTTAATTTACATTCGCCTACTTCCTTGTGATTCTTGTACTAATAATTACTTTGTAATACATTCAGTTTTTGCATCATATACTTAATCAATTCGGTTTGACATAAGCTTTGTTATGTATTCCTTTTTCGGCATTCATTAAAGGAAGGTAATCTAAAATATGGACTTGCTGTGACAGGGACCTGCCCTGGAAATTCCTATTTGAAATTTACGAAACTGGCTGATATTTGGTTTGTTACAGATTGAGATAACGTGGCGATCATTAATTTGAAGGCTGTGGTCAACCATGAGATTATCTTTAGAAATTCCTTATCCCGGTTTCATGGAAAGTCATGGTGACATAATAAATCTGCCTACTCGTTTTCGTTTAACATCAAACTGCAGTTTGATGTACTTTGTGCAATGTCATCATGTACGTTTTACTCATGTACGAATGCGCAAGCGATTCCTAAATTAAAATAACGAGGAACTTTTGATGTCTGTTTCGGAATCATGAATTAAATCCTTGTCTACTAATAATAAAATAGAATTTATGTATGTGAAGCATCTTGCTAAGATAGAACCTACCCTGGAATTCCCATTTGATTGAAATTTGCCAAACTATCTGATGAAACTGTTACAAATTGAGATAATGTGACTTTCCATTAATATTAAAGTTGTGGTCAACCATGAAAAAAATATATTTAGAAAATCATTATTCAGATTTCAAGGAGTCTGTTTATTGGTAGTCATGGTGACAGGATAAATGTGACTTCTCGTTTTTGTTTAACATGAATCTGTAGCCGTACTTTTTACTGTGTCATCATATACTTTTTATTCATGTAAAAATGCGCAAGCGACTCCTTTTGATATCTGTCTCGTGATCATGAATTAAATCCTTGTGTACTAACAATAAAGATGAATGTATGTACATACGAATTTAAGGTACTCTGCAAACCCTGCCGTTTGACTTAAAGATTCCGAATTTAGCACAAATGTACTTTGTAAGTGGGATTATGCACCTTGGAAGAAATTTTGTTGTTCTTTAATTATAATTTAAATAAGAAACAAGGAAAATTTGTGAGGGGGTATGTGTGTGTTTTTTTTTTTTTTTTTTGCAATAATTTATAAAAATTATAATTACATGAAAATAATTTTTGCAGCATTTTATAATTCATAAAGCTGTTTTTAATGATATTTATTTAATTAAGTAATTTCTCTTCTGATAATTTTCTGCCAATTTAGTTCTGATTGTGTAGTTTGGAGCATTTTGTTTTCACTAATTTATGAAAATATAATTGCACAAAAACGATTTTTGCAACCTTTTAAAATTCAGAAAGCTTCTTATTTCAATGAATACTATTTAATTCTCAAATAATTTTTCTTTTGACCATTTTCTGACAATTGAGTTCTGAAGAGTTTTATTTGTTTATATTTTTAGTTATTTATTTATTCATTCATTTATTTGTTTGCATAACTTTCATTAAATTTAAATTAAAACTTTTGTCAACTTTCCATCACATATTTAATGTCCTGATCTTCCATGACTGAAATCTAAAGAAGGATTCCATTTATTATTAATTTAATTTACCTGTGTAATAAGGAAGCAAAGTCACAAGAAAACGTGTAATTAGAAGACAGATTATCCTCACAATTACGTTTTCAATAGCATTGCAACGTCATAGGATTTGGCCCCATTAGGAAGATTCATTTACATAATAAAGATAACAGGTTTAAGGCAGTAAAAATACAAGTTTCACTTTCTGTCACAAGTTGTTGCTTCAAAATACTTTGTCGAAAGAATCAAGATCATTAGGCATAAGATATTTAATTGAAACTAAAAATAACCCTGATATCCGTTGAAGCAGGTAGTTGATGAAGAACAAATTTTATTGATAAATATTTTTAGTTTAATTATGATATCTGTCGCAATAAAGGAAGGCATCTAAAAATTGCATTGCACTCTCTCTAGGTAAAGTTTATTTATACGTTCCACACGATTGTTAAGAATGCAGTTTAAATTAATATTTTATCTTAATTACTCTCTCACTCTCTGGCTTTTATTATTTTGAAACAAAAATGATTATATTCTTTTTTAATCAAACATTTCGGTTTTTGACAGACACGATCATCATTATTCTTTTCCTGCTACTTTTTGTTTGTTTTGTTATCTTCGTATATTACAGTGTTTTGAAAGATAATAATTGGTTGAAAAATATCAGGAAGATATCAAACACCGAATACTTTATTATCAAATGAAATGAAGTGATTTTATTTTTACTTTGTAAATTATTTTAACAAAATTTGAATCGTATTCCTTCAACAAAAATATTAATATAATGCATGCCATTTTATAATTCCTTCTTTTCCTCTCTACTGTAAAAAGAAATGAATTTTTTTATTTTTACTTTAAAAATTATTTTAATAAAATTTAAATAATATTTCATCAATAAAAATATTAAAATAATGCCATGTTATTTTATAATTCCTCCTTCTGTAAAGTTTTTGTAAAAATAATGTTGACAATGTTGGCTTCTCTACCAGTTCCATTATTAAATAACATAAAAATTTGTATAAAATATTCTTCTTCCTGAAATAAATTCAAATAGAATTTTAAAATATTAATTGAAAATAAATATAAAATTTCCTAGCAGGTCATTAAGTAAAAAACCCTATTATGATCAGAACATCAGCAACATTGTTACTTTTTTTCATGCTAATATTTTTTATTAACTTGGTATATTACAGTGTTTTGAAAGATAATAATAAACTGAACAATATCAGGAAGATATGAAGCACAGAACTCTATATTATTAAATGAAATTAAATGATTTTTTTGTAAGTTATTTTAATAGAATTTGAATGATATTCAATCAATAAAAATATTAATATAATGCTATGTTATTTCATCATTCTTTCTTTTCCTCTCTACTATAAAGTATGTGGAATGGAATGTTGTTATTTTTACTTTATAATTTATTTTAATAAAATTTAAAGACTATTCCATCAATAAATATATTAATATAATGTTATATTACTTCATAATTCCACCTACTATAAAATTTTTATTAAAAAGTTATTGAACAATGCTGGCCGTTTTACTACTTCCATTGTTAAATAACATACAATTTGAATAAAATATTCTCCACTCTGAAATAAATTCAAATAGAATTATAAAATATTAAATAAAAATAAATATAAAATTTCCTAGCAGGTCGTTAAGTGAAAAACCCGATTATCATCAGAACAACAGCAGCAAGCATAATTTTCTGAAGGATGAAGCAAGCCATTAAGCCTATCGGAGTCAAGGATGAGCAGTCTGGTGATAACACGACTTACCCTCTTCTAGTACCACCTTCATGCAAATGAAAGTTCACTCTCTCAGTCAGGTTGACTTGGGAAATACAAGATTTCCGTGACCATCTCTTGCTATCTGAAGAATTCTCTGTGGACTTAATTATAGCTTGTGACAGATGGTTTGCTGATTTAATTTATTGCTTGTTCCAGTAATTAGGAAACACGACCATAAAACTTTAAAACTGAAAGATGAATGGGGGGAAAAGAATAAAAAATATCTAATTAACTGAACTAAAGAAATTAAATGTTGTGAGAAAATTATATTTTATGAATGGTTTCTTTTTTGCTCCAAACGTATTGTTTAGAATCATCTGCACTTTTCAGGTAACTCAGAAGCGGGTACTTTTTTGAATATTTGAATGGCAGCAGTTTATATCTCTGGAGGCTGGATAAACAACAGTTCATAAAAAGTACTTACTTTGAATTATATATCAACATTTAAAAATCTAAGTTAGTAATTATAGAAAAGTACAAAATATGGAGACCTTCAGAGAAGTCCTCTCAATATGCGATGAAAAATTTCAATGGTAAAAAATGTCGACCAGTTTGGAGCCATAAGATTAAACTAAACTGCAGAAAGATATAAAACATCTAACAGACAATATAAGTGTCATCAAAAACTCATACTACTAACAAAGGCAATACATGGGACACATGTCAAGACTTGAGGTCAGAGTACACAGTCAGATGGTATGAATTCATATGACATGCTCAGTTAAATTTATCATGGAAATCAATTTTATAGGAAATCATTTGTAATTATGAGAGAGTAGAAGTAAGCATGGAAAGTTACGAAAAACATAACATTCACATTAAGGCGATAAAAAAATTCCAGTGGTAAAAAATATCAACCAATTTAGAGCTATAAGGTCAAACTAACTTGAAGAGAGATATAAAATATCTAATAGATAAAATGGGAACCATCAGAAACATAGACTATAGACAAAGGCAATACATGGGATACACTGCAAGATTTGAAGCCACACTGCACAGTCAGATGGTATGAAATTAAATGGTATGCTCAGTTAAGTTTGACCCAAAAATCCACTTTTTACGTCATCATTTGTATTTTTCAGGTAGTATTAGTACGCAGGCGAAACATTCTCAATATACGTTGTAGAAATTCCAATGGTGTGAAAAAGCTTTAAGAGAAAATTAATTTGAAGAGGAGGATAAAACATCTATTAGACAAGATACGAAAACGCAGATTACTAATAAAGGTATACAATGAATGTACTATAAGACATGAGATCATAACATGCAGTCATTACGGTGCGAGATTAAATGGCAAGTTCAGTAAAATTCATCATGTGAATCGATTCCATAGAAAAGTATTCAAATCACTGAATTAGGCAGAAGCAAATGATTTATAGAGTAACTATACAGTCATTTATGACATGTCTGGACAACTGAATATACACAAAGATAATAGATGACACCAAATCTTTAAGAATAAAATTTTTTTAAGAAACTGCTGATCTTTGGGCATCAAAAGTATCTCTCTCTTCGTAAAGAATTATTTTCTTCACAAATGACGAATGTATGGAAATATATTTCTTCAAAGAAGTACCCAAACACTCTAACTTGATTTGTTTGTGTTTAGTACTAAACCCATCCTTGATTAAGTGTTACTCTCCATCTGAATAAATTCATAACAAATTAAATTTCTATAAACTGCATATAGCAGGAACACAAAACCATGATTCAAATGTCCTTAAAACGAGAAATAGCTAATTATTCCATCCATGATGATTAGCAAAGAAAATAAGATATGACTTTATTTTATAGAATTATTTGTTATTATTATTTAAATTACCTCCTAGTTTTCGAATTATTCGATTTATTTAAATCGTGATCAATTGATGCATCATTTCGTTCTCCAATTTTTTTTATAATTTATAAACTTGAACACATTTGGATTAAAAGCAAAATGGCAAATGTCAATACACGCATGGTTTTATTCTGTGGAATTGGTTCTTCAAAATGGGATCATAGATTTTGAAGCGAAGAATCCAACAGGTGAAGGTGAATGGAAAATAGTATCAACTAAGGACACTGAAATGAGATACTCAAAATCTGTGTCCTATCTTTGATATTGATTTTATTTGACAAAAATTTGGAATAGTTAAAAAATCATTTGCTTGAAAATGGATGCATTATGTATTGAATATAAAGCTTGATAGAGCTTTTACAAAATAAATTATAGTTATATCATAAGAATAAGATGTTAATGTTTAGTATTCTTATAATTTTTTTACAATATTTCGCAATATGACAAAATAGATGAAAAACATATTTTTATGTATAAATCTTCTTATAAATGTTATTTACAAATAAATATTATTTGAATAAGAAAGGGTAGGGTATCAAATATATTTTTATATGACAATAAATTTCAAGATTAATCAAAGATTTATATAAAAAAAACCTTAGGAGAAGTAAAGGCTTTCAAGATAAAACTTGTTGTAATCAGATATTTTTTACGGGGAAACAAAATTCTAAAATTCTATGAATTTTCATTGTTTTTGCAAAATGAAACAATACTGCTTATATTAGAATTTAAAATATTTTTGAAGGTTTCTTTTTAATGTATCTGACAAAGTTCCAGTTGTAAATTTTAAAAAATGTAATAAAATATTTATATTTTTGAATTTTTGATTAAGATAATTTAAATAAATACTTATGAAACAAAATATACCCTTTAAAGCTAAATATGTTTTTAAAAATTGAAAAAAATTCAATTTTTTTGGACTAAAAAGTGGTATGAAACAAATTTCTTCTAATTTAGAATTTTATCAAATGTATTTATTAGAAATATATTGCTTGATTTCTGAACAAAAAAAAATCGGTTGTAATTCTATTCAAATTTTAAATATTGATGTTTAACCGAAAAATAACAAGAATTTTTAAATTTTTCCCACATTGTGAAACATTAAAAGAACTACAGGGTCTTCCTAAATGAACAAATTCTTGTTGAAGCTGAAGAACTGAAGGACATATTACGAAATTATCGCACCAAATTTGAATATTACAAATTTGCATAATGACCAACGATAAAAAAAACAGCATTACTAGTAGAATAAATTTATTTGTAACAGATATTATCTATTTTCGCTGAAAGTTGTAAACCGAGGTTTCATGAGCAATGCTGCTTAAGATTGAAACTTTCTGATTAACAAGGATAAAAACTGATCTCTGACCGATCTTCGAAACCATCTGCACCTCATGGAATGGTAAGCGATTACAATGACCTAAGGTTATGAGAAATTTATGGTTATTGAAAGCAAACAATAAAAACCTGATTTTAAAGGGTAAAGTTCATTCTGGATTTATATATGTATGTATTTCAAAACCAGCAAACAATATTTATCGCTTTTTTCCCTGCCTTCATAAGATTGGTTAAGGTTTAAACAGACAAAATCCACGAGGTCAGTTCGTAATGGTAAAGCGTAAAATTAATACTTTCTGTCTAGGCACGTGTTACTTGTAGCACTTTAAGAATACAGAATTTTAAAAATAATGATGTTTACTATCAAATAAATAATATCACGTTTTAAAAAGGAGGGTTAAAACAAAGGTTTTTATCATCTACGACACCATTTTTGAAGAATTTTTTTTTTAGGATTCCAAAATTATAGTAATATAATTAGTAAATATAGAAATTTTTACTAAAAAATAATATAATTAGTAAATTAATTATTATAGTTATTAGTAATTGGAGGTTTAACCAAATCGGAGGTTTAATCCTGCTATTGGCATTATGTTCTAAAATTTCTGAAAAACATGAAAAAAAAGGAAAACGGTTGTAGAATTTTATCCTTTGATTGTGTTCTAAACCAAAATTATTCAAAAACAGATTGTTCAGTATATGCATTCACGAAAAATTCTTTGCATAATTGGTTTAAAACTGGAGACATCCTCGGTTTCTCACTAAGTGAAAACAAATGGAGGTCAGTTTCCTATGAAAGTTCTTTAAAAAGTTAATTTCCCATCCTGTATAACTAAGTCAGATTTCCATCTTAGGAGCTAACTAGTTCGTACAAGGTCACATTGACCAACAGAAGTTGCTATATTTTCCCTTTTCAAAGAATCCTCCACTCATGGTTAGACATGCTGTATGAAGTGAGATTATAATCGCTACAAAATAGGGATCTTAATGGGCACCAATTGCTAAATGTCAATTTAATGCATTTATTTATAAAATTCCAATGCTATGTTAAGAACATATTTTCTTAAACGATAAATTCAGATTGTAGCGGATTGAATTGAGCGAGGATGGAACCTGGGACCTTGTGGTTCGCAGCCGAATAACATGACCACAATACAAAAGCAACTGCTCGTGTAACGTAGCTGTTAACTGACTTATAAGCTTTCACCACAAGATCTTTAATAAAGCTTAATAGATGAATTTCATCTAAACGTCTCAGAGTATTTTTCTATATTTGCTTAGTATAAGTCTCCTCAAAACTATCTTGCCTAATTTCTAATAAAAGTATTATTCCCATCCTCTTGCATAAAACTGTGAAATTTTGGTACAATTGCGAATACCTTGCGAATAACAGTTACAAAATATGATCTTTGGCATGATTTTTGGTACAGCTGCGAATACCTTGCATGGCATTGGCGAATAACAGTTACAAAATATGATCTTTGGAATGATTTTTTAATGAATCTATCTTGTGATTCTTGGTACCCGGAAATCGAATTTGTGTTACAGATAAATTGTTCTAAAGGTTTTTAAACTCGGATCCCAAGAACCTGTTGAATTTTTCTTTGAATAGATACAATTATAAATACCAATTTACATACGGATCAAAAATAAGAACTCCACTGTTCTATTTTGAATTAAATTCAAGTTATCACAAGCATTGATAACACAAAAAGCAGGTTCATATTAGATATTTAAAATTGCAAAAATTATTGAAAGTAGGCGGGCATAAAGTTAAAATAAGTCAGGTCGTAGATACTAAAAGACCTGTATCAGACAAAGAGACCTTTGTTTACTCTTATGATTAACCACGTTCAGTTATTTACCAGAGACAACCAATAAACAAATCTTATTTATCTGGCTATCGTTCTATATTTAACTTAGTCACGTTTCGAACAGTTTTTTTGCAGAAAAGGCGTCGACTCGTTACAAATGCGGGAACATTTTTAATCAAATAAAAGCAAGACAAGGAAGCCGCAGAACATATGCAATGGGTGCCACCGTCCTTGGCCTAATAACAACCAGGTCCATGACGTTATTTCCTAGTCACCGCAGAAGTAAAATAAGGCGAAAAGAAAAAAGAAATGCTTTATGGTCCAAGAACATCCGCATCCATAGTGCGAGAGTCAATGGAGAATCGCGTAATACCACCTGAATGAACTCATCCTTTAAGAACTTTCCACTTGTTTGGTATTCAAGGAGGATTATTTTTAATGGAAGATGTTATAAAACTGCTCGGGATTTGAGTTGCATTTATGGCAGAGGACACGTGGAATTAATGTTAAAAAGTCGTCACCCTTGGCATTCACATTGATGGTGATGGGTATTAAGTTTTAAAAGGATTTCTTGATCCTTACTTAATATGATGTAAAAATTGTTCTTTGAATTCTTAAACTTATCTCGATGTTTAAAATTAAACAGAATAAAACATACGATTTATATGTGGATTTTTTTTATTCTCATGGAATGATGGCCTTCATTTGATAAGTCTAAAAATGTATTTTTTCGGTGATTAGATATGATGTATGTTGAGTTGAATGTTGTTGTCATGCTTGGAATAAGAAATTCAGTTAAATGAAGGAGAAATTTTTGTATATGAATCAGCAGTAATTCCGAAATTTTCTAGTTATTAAAATAACTGCTTAATTAATAATGAAAATTTATTGAGATTAGTCTATTTCTATTTTCGACGAATTTGTAACAATGTTTGAAATTCATATTCATCTAGAAAATGTTTTCCAGACTGTGTGAGTTTTGGAAGTTCTACAAAATCTGGAAGGGCAGGAATTTTTGATTGTTATAATACTTTTTTTATAATTCTAGTAACAAGATAAATTTAAGAAGAATATACAATTATCACAATTTATTAAATTTGGTAAAATTGTTCAGAAAATTCTCAACGTGTAAAAAAGAAAATATATAATTCCTTAACTGTCATAAAAATAAATAAGATAAGAAAGATGAAAATTCTTTCCAGTTATACGTTAAATTCTGAAACACATTGCGTAATTTTTTATTATTGCAAATTTCTATTATTGAAATCTTTGATATCGTTTCATTACATAGTAAGTCTCATTATAAGGAAGGCATATTTAGAAGTACTTTCAATGAATGCTAAATGGTTTCCAGATAAATGACTCCGATCTTGGGGACAAACTCGATATCATTTAGTGATTTGCGAAAAATTTAACGACAAAAAAAAAAAGAAGATTCCGGAAAGTACAAGAAGTATGGATTATTATTAATTATTTCTATTTGTAACCGAGATCCATAGATCCTTCTAGAAAATATATGCTTGTAGAGTTCCAATCATGAAGACTATACAAGCAGAGGCACGAATGTCAAATTTCTTTTTAGACTGCTGATTGTGGTGCGAGTTCTCTAGCTCTGAGAAGTATTACTATGCTCTATCTGTTTGTGTTGTGAAGTTTTATAAGAGTTGTTTTATGTATGCATTTAGGTTTGTTATTCCTGCCGGTGTTTCGCCTTTTCTGGAGCATCTTTATTCGTTATTTGTTTTCGAACTGACTGCATTTCTCACTGAACAGCCTGTTAGACGATTTCCTTAACAGAAAATTGCTATCCTATTAGGTACACCCAAATGAAAGTGACTTTCGAGTTCTAATGGCTTAGTTCCATGTGATTAAGATTTTGAAATTTCTCTGTAATATGTGGAGATCCGAAAAAATGTAGTAGGTAACCATTAGAGGTACTGTGTTGTTGAGTGAAACATATGTTACGAAGCAAGTAACCTCATAACTAGAATTCCTGTAAACGGGTCGGAACAGCATACATACTGAGAGTACGAAATGTAGCTTTTAGATGGTGCATACACTTTTAAATAAAAGTTTAAAAATGACCTTTTCATGGCACGTCAACTAGATGACTTGTCCATGATTAAAAATGTTCATCATTGGAAAACTGAATATCGGAACGTACTCTCAGTCCTATAGTCATTCGACAACAACATTTCCAATAATACTTTATGACGTCATAAATTTAATTAATGTATATAGAAAACTATGACATGATGTTATTTGTTTTATTGTTTCTATTACATTCATCGATCTTTGACCATTAGCAGTTTCTATCAGATTTCTCTTATGATTCACAGCCTTGATTTTTTTCCCGTTAAAGTGCAATGTCCAAGATTTATAAATTGTTCAAAAGCAATAAAAAGTCTTGAAAGAAATAAAAGTGGAGTCTCAGTTTATAGAGTGAAAGAAGAAATGTAAAATTTTCTAACAGCTTTTGAAAAACAGCAGTTCGACCATCAGCTATATACTTAAAATTAGTGGTTAAACTAAACGATCATTTCCCCAGATGCAAACACTGAAGAGACTTTGGCAACTTCAATTTTATCTGAAAATAAAGCCGCCAACGGACATATAAATTGAATATCAAATTAAAAGTTCCTCTGCTTTCAATCATCATCTATTTATGTGTATGATATAAGAATAGTTTCCCTATATATTGTTCGGGGGGGGGAAGTCATTACAAAACTTGATAGTCACAACCATTAAATAAAATATCTAATATACTGATTTTACCAATTTTTTTTATATACCAATTTGATATACCAATTTTTATTTTATATGACAGAATAAGATCTTGAGATTCGCCATCAAGAATCATCTCTCCTTTTCATCTCCAATTTTAAGAGATAACACAGATCCCCCCAATCTCAATAATTGGACAGATTTCGTTACTTTCCAAGTACAGTTAATCAATCAGAATGCTACATCATTCTTATGCAATCATAATTTAAAATAGCATTTATCTATAACTATTGTAAAAATTGCAATGAACATTATTTTTAAACTCATTTTCTCAAGATGCATTTACTTCCTATTTACAAAATTGATTGTTCCTTATTAATTTTTAAATAAAGATGTCAGAGTACTTATCATATATCGCGATTTTCAGATTCCAAAACAAACAAAGTTTTGCAAAGCCGACAGTGAACTAACATTAATAGGTACAATTAAATAACCTTGTTTTTGATAAGATTGATTTTTAATATAGAGATAAATTAAACTCGCGTAATTTGATAAAAACGCCGAGCAAAATAAATAAAGTTAGATTACATACTTAAGATGCATTTGATAAAGATCTGTTAGGTAATTAGCAACTTTTACAATTATTGCTTATTTTTGTTACAGAATTTAGATCAGTTAACCACCAAGGGTGTGCTCATACGAGTGGTCAGGCTGGAATTTCATGACGTCAGTAATCTCAAGTAATTTGCTTTTTATTCTGATTAGAACAGTTGCATTCTAAATTTCAAGGTAATCTTTAACGTCATTTTCCTTAACTGAAGTTAAACTATTAAAAATAAACATACCAGAAAAATCTAGCTATATATTGTCACGTAGATATATTAGTGTGGAACGCAATGACACACACAAGAAGTAGAGATAAACCAATTTATTAACTCCACTCAGAACACAGTGACTGACAGATCTTCTGCTTTTATACTAGCAGGGAAAGTTCCAGAATACTCTTCTGGAGACAGTAAGAAAAGGCCAGAACACTTGTCTGGTAAACTAAAGAAATGTCCAGAATCTTCTGGAACATGAAATAAAGGGAAACATAAAATCAAGGAATTAAATATTTGCACAAACTGTGAATCGCATTGTCTCTAGCAGGATTCGAACTTACAATCTCTTGATTATGAGATCAGTGTTATAACCATTCGGCCACGGAGAGTCGACTCCCTCTTTTCAATGCGCAATATTATCAAACTCAACTTGATTACTATTTTAGAATATTGCATTTTTTTTAAATTTATTTATTTATTTACTTTCTCGAATGCAAAGACCAACTATTGTAATTGTCAAAAAAATAGAATTCGAGATTTTGAAGAAACTCTACTTTTTAGACCTCCATGAAGCTGAAAAATGCATTTGCGTATTTTTGCGTAATATGTACAAACGTAGTTGATAGACAGTCTGGATTAATAATAGATAATTAAAAATAAATACATATCCACGTAACACATAAAATACAAAACATTAACCTAAAATAAATTATTGCATGTTAAAAGAAATGTTCTGAAACATGAATCTTAATTGATTATCTTATTAAGAAAAATCCATCTAATCTGAACTGCTTAGGGGCGTAAAATACTTAAATGCCCTACTGATTCCATGCTTTAACATTCCCTAGAAAGGAGTGTTTATATATTTCCTTACTTTAATTTTCTTTCCTTTTGCGCTAAATTAAAAAAAAATGAGGAGAAATTGAACAGAAATGAAATCAGTATCGTTGAAAAGCTAAAATTTTGAATTTTTAACCAACGCAAAAGATATTTTTTCTGGATTAATTTCCTCTGAAGTTGTTATGGAAAGTAGACAAAATTTCTAATTAATCGAATATTTAATTTTTTGTTTTTAATTTTATAGATCATGTAGAAAGTAGCGGTGACTTTGTATTTTAAACATAAACTGGTATTTAATCTAGGATATTCAAAATAATATTCAAAAGTGGAATATGCCGTCGGAAATCAGAAACGAATCAGTATGAACGAAATTTTCATAGCAATTAAACATATTCCATTTCTTTTTACTTTCTAATATACGAAGTATGCAAAGTGAAAGTGTTGTGTTCGTCAAACAATTCGAACTGGAGATTTGAAGAATCTCCACGTGTCAGAACTCGCTTGAATCCGAAAAACAAATTTTTTAGAATTATGTATGTCTGTCTGTCCATTTATGAACATAATATTTCGAAAACGCTTTGAAAATTCTATGAAATCTGGTGTATGGTCTTCATATCCAATTTATAGATTTTCATCAAATTTTGAACGAAATCCATTCAAAGAACATCTATCTGTCCGGCTGTCCGAATATAAGTTAACAAGATAACGACAAAGCGAAGAGAGCTAGATAGAGAGAATTTGGTACTCATTTAAAGTGTAGATATATATCAAATTTTGAACAAATTCCATCAAGGAGTTGACCGTTTATCGTTCTTTTTTTTCAAAAACATATTAATGCAATAATTAATAAACAGAACTATTTAAATATATGAAATTTAGTATGTTACCTTTTGACTTTAATTGTAATTCTGTATCAAATTTTGCTTTCAATCAGTTTGGGAAAAAAGGGTGCCCACATTACATAAGTGCTTTTCTGGTACTTGCGTGGAACCACATCTTCGTTATTAATCGCCCTAAAAAGGCTTGCTATTATGCTTTTTCTTAACTATTGTGTGCCAATGGCACATGGTTAATAATATACAAGTACATTTATTTGAAAGTGCAGAGAAAGTTTTGGTTCGCCGATACGATTTTATCAAAAAACAAAAAAGTTACTTTGTTTGCATAAAAGTTTCTACTGCATAAAAATCTATCTTTAATCGACACAAAGTTTTAAAACTAAAGCACTCTTTTAAACATTCTATCAAAAGCAAAGTTTTAAACACTCTTTATTAAGGTCGAAAAAACAGTCAAATCCCATTTCGGCTCACTCTTGCGCTGCTTATCTATACATTAATCGACATGATATGTATCATAAGATTGCGAATTGTTTGGTTGAGTCATTATTCATATTCTTCTCTTTCTAAAGAATTGGGAGAATAAAGAAAATCTCAACGATGAAAGAACTGCTTGGGCCAAATTTAGAATTATATTGCATATCAGAAAGAAAAATGTTAATAATTCTAAAATTAGCTTGAAATAAGCATTGGAATTTTAACTGTCTTCAATGGCTCAAATCGTTCATTATTCAAAGATATTTTTAGAAAAAAATTGAAAATTGGTATTCTTGAAGTAAAAGTTTCTAGCAAAGTTTGTCTATGAGTCAAAGTACCTGTTGTCATAAGTAACGATAACTAAATGCAAATAGATTCATGTATGCTAGTTTGTAATCCTAATTTTTATTTTCAACCATGTGTAAGAAAAAAATGTTCTTAAGATTTCTTGATTTATTTTCAAAATTGTACGCACTTTTATTTGACTTGACTTGTTTCATATTGTAAGGTATAATTTTGAAATAGAATTGTTACTCGTATCCTGATGAAAAAGTCTGATGATTTTATCTTTTTATGTGTGCGCATTCTCAATATCAATACCTTATTGTAATAGCTACAGAATTGAATTATTAAAAAATATATTCATTTAATTAAATTTTGTCTCCTTACAAGTGACGTCACCTTGCAATTAATTTCAATAATTTTAAGATTCAACTATATTTATAATGATAAATCATGTTTTATCAATTGTCTTTAGCAACTAGCTTGTTCGTCAGTTTATTGATTTTTTTAGGTTTTAAATATTAGTATGGGATGCATATTTGTTTCTTTTTAAATTTTATTTTGTTATTTGATAAGACATTGTACAGAGATGAAAATGATATAATTAAAAAAGTAATTTCTTGAGCTTTGTGATAGAAATATTTAACAACAATTTTTCAGGGTCAATGGTTTTGGAAGATTGGGTCTTCAATTTTCTTAGGCAAGTATTAGCAATTATCCATCTGGCAAATGTCAAGCCTATTTTTTGCTTTCTGTTAAACTTTGCTTGATGCTTCTATTTTAATTTCTTTTACATCTTCTTTACTCAGAGTAAATAGAGATTTAGATGAGCCCTATCCAGAACATTTCGTTTAGTGATTTATTTATATTTGACATTGCCATTCGACAATATGTAATAATAGTTTTTTTTTTTTTTTTTTTGCCATCTAAGTTAGGATTTTATATATACAAATTCTACAATTCATGTTTAAACTCAGTTTTTTTATTTGATTTCTTGTATTTTTTAAAAACGATTTTTGATATTCAGAAACCTTTATTATTACGATAGTTAATTTTTGAACCCATATACCTTTTTCCTAATTTGATTCAATATTTTTAAGCAATTTTATTATTCAATAACTTATAATGTAAATTTAATAACTTTAATTTTTAAACAAATTATTAAATATTCTCTTGACTTTGTATTACATTATTCTTTTGCTTTATTTAAAACAATAATTGAAGTAACATTTTGCTTTTATTTTGGCATATTAACATATGTCACGAAGTCAATCAATATTCTGTTATTTTATTGAAAGCTTCTATGATTCAACATTTTATATATACTTAAAAGTTCATCTGTAACTTTATATAGATTGATATAATATTTATAGATCTCATGAAATTTCGTAATGTGTATTTAAATATATATCTTAATGTATTTAAAAATGTATTGCTATAACAATTAATGTTTATAATCATAGATTTTTCCTTATCTGATTCTTTGCATTTTTAAGATAATTTTTGTTATTTAACAGCTTTTATTACTATAACAGTTATAAATTAAAGACTAAAAAGAAAAAAAAATCTTGTTCAGTGCGCTAATGAAAGTTTCTTATTTTTTAAATTAGTCTTTAAATATATGTTTTTACTAATAGAGGAATCACAATGCACAGCTCCCAAAAAATACATATATTATTTTCTGAATTATTGACACGTAAGCAAATATTAGTATACAATAGAATTTCATACTTTAATGTATTAAATACAATAAATGGGCATTTTTTTTATATTAATAAATTTTTTCTGAAATAAATCATTCGGTTAACCGACAAAAATTGCAATTACTAAACTAATCATAATAATTTCATAGTGGGCAATTCAACCATCTAACTCTCCGACCCGCCAAGGAGGCACACGGATTTAAACCATAAAAACTGAATGACCGGATCGCCGCAACAGCAACATTGGAGGGAATTGTGGTTGAGTCCTAAGGGCCGCCACCGGCCCTTACCCTCCCCGAAGGAAGTACGTCCCGTCATCGATGGGAGGAGTCTCATAGTGGGCAAAATAAAATATTTTCAAGTGATAATTACTTAGCGTAATTTATTAGTTTATCAGCATTTGAATTAACTGAATATTTTTAGAGAAACTGCAACTGCTAAAATTCACCTGAACTTCCAACAGAAAAGTTTTATATCAGGCATTCATAAGACGTTTGGGACGGGAAGACTATTAATACAGGAAAGTTAGAGCATTTGTCATTTATGTTACAAATGATCCCTATGATGACGGAATTCTAGTTAAAATATTACTAATTTGAAAATCTAACACTGAGTGTCCTTTATGTCCTTAGGAATTCAGCCTCTTATTATTGTTTTTGACTAAAACATAATATAAGTAGCTTAAACCCAGCTACAAAGAATTAACAATTCACATTAAATGAGAATGGGTCCAAAAACTTAAAGATTCAGAGCTTAGCCTTCTAGATATTGTTATTGAGAAATCCAAATCCATTCGGTAAGAATACTGTGAAAAGTATAACAAGCTCAGTAAACCGACGCTTAAATACACACAAAAACTCAATACATAGATAATAAAACCCAAACGAAACGTACAAAAACAGCATTTACAGTAAAAATCAGCACACAGACAGTAAATAGGTAATAAATAATTGTAACTGCAAAAGGCTTGTCAGAGTACATATAGGAGATCATTATTCGAAAAAGAGCCTTCGCTCAACTAATCATGTCTCTCGACTCGATTCTGAGTGACTATTTCTTGTCTTTGTATTTCAGCGTTTAATACTTCCTCTTGAAAAATATGATATGTTCTAGGAAAAAAACCCAGAGTTTGAATTCTAATGGAGTATTGCTAAGATTCTTAAATATTCAAGATCCTACATTTTTGCTGCCTAAGTCGTTAGTTTAGTGCCAAAACCGGAAGTCACTGATTCGACATCCATTGAACTATATCTGTAAAAATGTCTTTCTTACTAAGAGACTTACTGAATAGAGATGCAGTATTACAAATTCGTATATACATAGAGAAATGGAGAAAGAGAGAGAGAGATGTAGATATATTTTTATTTTTTAAAGAATCCATTTTTATCCGATTTGGATGAAATTTGGTACACGTGCTCTTCTAAGCAGGAAAAAGACTGCTCTCTATTTTTCAAACCTCAATGGTAAATAAAAATGTAATTTAATTTAAAATTAAACACATCATTTGACAACTGAAAATATTATCTCACAGAAATGAATTGTACATTATCTTAAAAACCTAAAAAACAGCGCATTCTTATCTATATCAATCTCATTTACTAAACTGAAATAATGCCATATACTGCTGAACATAATCAGTAGCAATGCTTTTATTTTCATGATGAAAATCTAATTAATTTTATAGTTTCATTAAAATCATTCAGCGATTCTCAACCTGTGTGACGCGCCCCCCTAGGGAGGCGCGAGCACACTAGAGGGTGGGTGGGTGCAAGAATATCCAAGAAAAAAATTATTTAAGAAAATTGATTAACTGATTGAAAGGAAAGCACACATACACGTAGAAAACAAAATACATTTCGACATATTTAATAATGTATTAAAGTAAAATAACTTACTAAATCAAAACTTACTTAATCAAAACATACTATTAAAAGCAAATTTAATAATTATTAGTGACTTCCTTGGGCGTGCCTTGCAAAGCAAAGTTTTTCGAAGGAAAGCTTAATATTAGAAATAGCCACTCTCAGTTCTGTAACTATATTTAGCCGAGATCTATATTTTGTCTCCAAAGAAGCTACAGCAGAAAATCCAGTTTCACAAAGGTAGGACTTTGAAAATGGTAATAGAATGCGAAATGCCCTTGTTTTTAGTGCAGAAAAATCATCCTCTACTCTTGCCCAAAATTCAAATAGTGATTTATTATTAAATTGACTTTTAGTTTTGCCACTTGTCGTGAAGTCTACGAATTTTTTTTCCCCTCATCAGTTGAGAGTTCTTCGGGAGTTTTATGAAATGGATCCCTAACCCACTCGTAATTTGCTATCAGTTTGCCGTCAGCAAGAAAATACTTTTTAAAATTCTTTGCCAGTATGGCTAAATGATTTTCAATGGTTGCAAAAACAACTTTTACATGTTCTTCTTCAGCCTTTTTAGTTTTAGTACAATCATCCACATTTGAAAACATTGTTCGGTTTTTTTGCTTTAAATTTCTGCTTCAATTTCCAATTTTCTACAAAAAACATTAACTTTATCACTCGTATCCAACATATGTATATTTGCTAATTGGAGTTAAAGATTCAAGTTATTTAATTTCTCGAATATGTCGATCAAGTTCCTCAATTTCATCACAAATAAACCATCGCGAAAATTCTCGGCCTCCGGTCTATTTTCTTTTTCTAGGAAAATGGCGATTTCTTCTCTTAATTCATAAATACGTTGCAAAAATTTCCCACATGATAACTATCTTGCCTTGCAATAAAATAGTAACGCTGAATGTACTGAACTCATGTCTTTACAAAGTGCGGAAAAGATTCTCGATTTCAAGGGTATCATTTTTATATAATTTACTACGGTTACAACCGTAGTAAACACAATATTCAGACCAGGACTCATTTCTTTTGAAGCCAAAGCTTCTCTGTGGATCATGCAATGTGTCCAGACGCACTGAGGCGATTTTTGTTTTACAAGTGCTTGTATACCTTGGAATCTTCCGGACATTGGACCGGATTTTAATTTTAATTCGAAGAGATATCTAGGTTTGTTGACGTACTCACTATGAAGCGTTTCCAAATGTCGTTTAAGTTTATTAGGCTTCATGTTTTCTGTAGCCAACATTTTTGAGCAAATGATACACGGGAGCCTTTCTTCTTCATTTACTTCAGTACTGGTTAAATTAAAATTAAAGTATTCTTAAGAATATTTTTTGATTTTATTTTCGGAACCACGCTCGTCTGTGTATTTGTTGATGCTTGAATATCGTCTAATGCTCGCTTACTTTCGCTTAAAAATTTATCCATGAGTCTGCATAAATCTACTGCCGTGAATATTTAATATGGTGAATTGCAATTAGCACGAAAACATATATAATTTATACATTCACGATAGTTTTCGATAGCGATAGAAAGATCGACTCGAATGAGACTAGCTGGAATTGAAATTTGCATTATCGAAAATTTTCCTTCTTCCTATGAGAAAACATTTGCTCTATGCATGCTCAAGACAGCATCGGTCGTGTGGATTCCCTTCCACAAATATTACTTATTTCTTTCTCTTTTGTTTAGTCATGCTTTTGTTTTATTTCTTTTATTATTCGAAAAAATGTATTCTCAGATTCTAAATTTAGTTCACCCCGTCTAGGTTAATTTTCATTAACGAATTTATCTACTTTCATATTCTTTTAACGTTATCTTTCTGCTTGGGATTCATTTCAAATATAATATTGAAATTTTCCTCGCTTTCATTCGTTTCATCTGTTCACCGTCCGCTTCACAAAATGCCAGATATGGTTTCTCGCCAACGTTGGCTCGCTTTTACTCTTGTTTTGGCAGTTAGTAAAAAATAATTTAAAAACAGAATTCAAAATACTTAATATACATTACTGTTGTATACATTTTATTGTAATCGGGGGGGGGGGGGGGGGGCGCAAAGAAAATTATTTTTTAAAATTGGGCCGGGAATACTGAAAGTTTGAGAAACGCTGCTGTAGTTTTACCAAAGTTAAAATTAAGATTAAATGTTATTTTCTTTAGAAATTAACTCCAAAACAGGGATTTTTACTTCGGTTTTTATTTCGTAGTAAATACACTTCTTAATTTGCATATATAGTAATTTGTGAAAAAAATATTCCGTTAAATTCCTATTTTTCGAAGTGAAATTTTAAATAAATGTATTTTATATTAATTGTTTAGTACTCAGGAAATCCAATATTTTGGTATAAGCTGGTCCTAATAACAATCTTATTAATATAAAAAGATATCAAATAATATAAATCGGCTAGATATCATAATCATATAAAAGTTTCTGATCTACTTTATTCTACTGAGTTTCGTACAATAACATCTCTGTACTGGACCATAGGCATACAAACAACTGATTGATCTAAGAGACGCTATTGTTGATGTGATTAGTGTCATATTCATTTCTATCACTCTGGATTATCAATAATTCCTGGGAAAATAATGAACATCAATTCGAATATTTATAATGACTTGCAAAATTCTACTGGCTGGATGCATTAATTTGAGCTATAAAATTTATATGTGTATCATTGATGTGTATATTAATTTTAAGATACCCTGTACGTATTTGATTTTTTTCGATTAATTACAATTTTGCTTTTCTTGATATTTCATAGTGCTGACGTCAGAACTTCAAGAATCATTATTTGAAATATCAGTTATGCATAACATTTATTAATAAAAGTTCTTCTCTATTTAAATATTTTTAATAAATATATTGTTTTCTTCTTGCAACTGATACTTCAAATAATGATTTTTAAAATTCTGATGTCAGCAGTATGAAATATCAAGAAAAACAAAATCTAACTAAACAAAAAAATTCAAATAAGGACAGAGTGTCCTAAAATTAATACTCACAATTTTATTACAACAGCACTTCTTACATTATTACATCTTTAAAAAGTGAAAACTTTTTAGAATATCCATGTAATAATTCTTTATATTTTCTGCAGAGACATAATACGATTATAAGAGTAAATATCCTTTCATTAATTGCAGAATAAAATTAAACAGGTGAAAATAAATTCCTACTAAATACAACGGTTTTTAAACAGATATAACTTCTAATAGATTTTTATTTAGAATAATTTCATTTCCTGTCTGGGATATTTCTTCTAATGGCTACTTATTGACTTTAGATAATTATAAAACGCATGGATATCTCAGAAACAGGATATATTTTGACTGTGTTGCAACTAATATTCACTTTGTTCTTTTTTTTAAAAAAGGGAGTGGGATCAACAATTTTCTTAAAAATTTGATTTAGGTTGTTTAAAAATAATTAATAAAAATATTGATTAAATAAACTTATGTTTCATAAAAATTATTTAGATAAATTAATCATTCAAATGTCAAATCCTACTTTCATCATTTCAATAAGTTTATGAAATGGAAACAACCTAAAATAGTTTAAATCAGGTATAGTTTGATTTTGACTATCTCGAATTTGTGAATTTTTAAAAACTATCTACTATTTCCTTCTTTCATTTTCCCCCATACCAACAAGTTTTAATATAAATGATATTTTTATATGTCACCAGTATCTTTAAATTCTTTATTTTGATTTTTGAATTGGATTAGTTGATGAAAATTGGAAGACTAGTTGCAAAAATTCAGAAAATTTGCTTAATCCTTAATAATAAACTTTATCTTAATACTTTATTTGAGCTTTTGACTCTTTTACATGCGAAATTTTGACAGATGCAGGAAATTATGGGAGAATAATCTGATGGCAATGATAAAACGAATGAAAGTGAATGACCAAAATGCATTTGCATAGACAACAAGAATCTAGAAATATTTTGAAAATAAGAAAAAAAAATCTTTTCTGAATGGTTGAAAGCATTTCAAAGTGCGCGTTGACTGCTAATGAGTATCTTTCAAAAGCTGTTGTGAACAGAATAAACGCCAAAGGAAGTGGTCTCTCGAATCTTTCTCGCATATTTTTAAATAAATGAACATGACATTGGTGAATAATAGTTACGAAAGAACTTATTAGCATGAGATTTTCGATGATTTTTTGGCGATTAATCGTAGGAATACAGTTATTATACATAGACTAGAACGCATAATATTCATTTTGGTTGCTTTTTCCCCGTCCGATTGAAGTTACAAAACCACATACCATTGGCGAATAATAGTTGTGTAAGGAGCTTAGTAGCGTACGATCTTCGACAATTTTTTGACGATTAATAGCTCGGATGCAGTTATTACACATACACTAGAACACCGAATGGGTATTTCGGAAGCTTTTTTTCAGAGTGAAGTCAAATTTCACATAGTATTATAATTGAAGTCACAAAATCAGTTTCAGAACTTCATATACTTGAACAATGAGTTTATGAGTTATGGCATTTTTATGGTTGTGAAAGTACAGATAGACAGATGGTCAACCCTTTGACGGATTTGATTTCAAATTTTATAGATATCTATGGTAAAAGGCTAAATATGCATACCATATTTTCTAGCTCTGCATTTTATAATGATCGTGTTGGCTTATATTTGGACAGCCTAGCAGACAGACTTCCTTTAAATGGAATTTTATAGATAACCATTTTATAGATTTTCATTCTATATATTCATATTTTTAAATGTTTTTTATTTATATGTACAAGCTTGAGAATTGCGTATCGGAAAAATGTATACTAATTATATTCGTTCTGCGTTGGTATTTTATAAATTAAATTTCGAATGGCTCATAAAAGTGTAACTTTATTTTTAGTTATTATTCTTTATTTAATATTATTTTTATTAAAGATAGAGCAAAATATTTTTTCTTTGCTTCTTCACTTTGTGGCTTATTTATAAACATATAGTTTCACAATGCTTTGCTGTTTTTTCCCTGCCTTTTAAAATTTAGCTATCTCAGTATTGTGTTTTGGATACGTTTTTTATTTCACCCAATGTTTGGTACTGTAAAATAAATTCTATTTGGTTTCTGGATCCTTGCTTCTATTCAATATTTAGTGATTTTTATGTATTAGCTTCAAAATTCATGTAAAATTTATTTATATGTTGCACAGTTTCATTATTTCTAAATATGTGTTACATAATGTATTATTATGTTTGTTACATTTATTATATTTCAGTATTTTTAAAAAATTATCTTCCTCTATTATTCATTTAAAATCTATTTTCTTATATTCATTATTTATTTGATATATTTTATTGCATATATTTATTATTATCTGATCTTTTTGCTGAAATATTCTGTTATTGGAGGGCTAGTTTCTAAAACCAAAGAATTGATCTAGATCTGATGGGTGTTGAGTAAATTAATAGGTGGTACATCTCATCAGCATTCTATAGATGCACCATCAGTACTGTATATACTTATTTATCGCTGTAAACTAACATTCGTGTATTTGGGGTGCCTCCCGGAGGGACTAATGGACTGCAATGGCCTGATAGTAAGGTCTCGGCTTCGGAACCGGAGAGTTTCAGATTCGAGTCCGATTTCACCAAAGAACCATCGCGTAAGCGGGTCTAGCCCGACAGGTTAAAGCAGACGGGTTTAAGCGGGACATTTGACCCGGACGAGTTAAATCCGTCGGGGTCAAATGTCCTCGTTCTGGTGTGGTGTGGTAGTTTGGAAAGGGGGTGCCAGCTCAGATATCACCCTCGTCATCTTACCTCGGTGCAAAATTAGGAGGTCCGTCCCAAAATAGCCCTAGTGTTGCTTTAAAACTGAACGTTAATAAAACTAAAACTAAACCTGTTGGGACTAAATAAAATTAAAAAAAATTCAAGCATTTATAGTAAGTGAGATCTGCAGAAGATATTTGCAATCTATGTTTCAAAATACAGAAACTCATTTTCTCTTTTTTACCGCATTCTAGTATTTGCATTAATTTTTATACCAGCATTTACCAGAATTTATTTATATATTGGCAATACTGGCTGTTTGGCAATGGCAGACTTTAGATGGAAAAAATCAACCATTTAATATCTACATTTTTCACAATTTACCTTAATTACTTAATTCATAGCTTTCTAAATAACCCAATTTCTACTTTTATCGATGTTTGAAGCAATTTAAGCATACATTTACTATCGAAATCCTTTTTAAAAAAGAAACAGGTAGTACCTTGTTAGTTCAGACTTATGAACACGCCTGTCAAAATTACCGCCCACTGCAGAAGTAATCCTATTAAAAAATCAAATAAATATCCACTTCCGCTAGATTAAAGTATCACTACCTCAATGAAGCAGATTACAGAGTATTCATAATTCATTTGCCTACTTAATACTAGTTCAGTGGAGATAAAAACATGGTTGATACCGAATGGATTTTGTGAACTGGAAAGATATCTGCCTACAATTTTCAAGGCAGTCACAAACTATCCCGATGTCTATAAGGTAAATTCAAGAAAAGGAAATCCCTAAAGTGGGACAAATAGTGTAAAGCAACAGGTTTCTAGCTCTCCAGAATTCCCCAAAAGGAAAGAAATAGGAACCTAGGTCTTCTCATAGCAGAAATGAATATATAATTTTGTTGCATTTTACTTTCTTTCATCTAAAATGAACTAAGCGCACATATTACGGTCGTCATAAAATTTTACCTCGAAATTGTCATGATTTTCTGCACTGTGAATTTTTCAGATCCTGAAATTACACGTTTGTTAAATAGGTCGGGGGATCTATGAAAAAGGATAGGGTGACTTTTTAAGGGTACGGTAAGGTAGAGTAAAAGGATAGGGAACATAACTTTCCACATGTTAAAGAAAGAATTTTAAAATATGATCTTTATACTAAAACTGCAGATCTGTATTTCGTTTTAAAGTAGATCCACCAAATGATTAGTAGTCTGTTTATTCAAATGTTTATGAACATAATGCTTTAATAATGCAACATTTTGTATGAATCAAATTATTTAATGAACATAATATTTTAAGAATGAAATAATCTGTATGAATCAAATTATTCATGCTTAGGAACATAATATTTTAAGAATGTAATAATCTGTATGAATCAAATTATTCATTTCATTTATCAACTTCAATATATATGCCATGGTAACAATGAAACTTTTGACTAAAACTAAAATAAAACTACATTAGTTCATATTCTTGGATGAAAAAGATGTAAAAAGGAATAGAATGCGCATATCCAACTATTTATTTGAGCATAGGAACAAAGAAAATTAAAATTTTAGTTAAAATAAAAAATAATCTAAGTCCCCACGCAATTTGTATAGAAGGCAAAATAGGATTTAAAAAAATATGGTTCTAAAAATTCTGAACATAATTTTACTAACCCCTTTCAAACATTATATACCTTATATATATTTAATATTAAGATATATATACTATATAAAATATATAACATTTGACAGTTGACTTTATATAAAGTATATATTTTATAAATATTTAATGTTAAAGTATATATAAAGTATATAACATTTAACAGTTGCCTTTATATAAAGTATATACTTTATATATATTAATTTTAAGCTCTACTTAAGTAACTCATTACTTTTTAAAATCATTTTTAACGCAATTTTAGAGTTCTATTTGAGTGAAGTGAATGGATTGTGTTTGTTACAAAAGAATTTAATTTTAGTTAGCTAAGGCTTATAGTCTGATATGTTAAATGTAAACTGCAACACGAGGAACGAAAGATTGTTAAAAACGTTCTACAGATCAGATTGTTGGACCAGAATGCAAACGTTTGCACGTAGTTACTTCTTGGATAGTAAATGCTTCTTAAATAAGTTGTTTTTAAACAAATTATTAGATTTTTGATTAAAAATGAATAAAAATATTGAAGTATTTTTCAATAATATCTGAGCTGATTATTACACAAACCCTATTTTAATAATACTTTAAGATTCAAAAATAAGTCTTTCATTTACACTACTTCTATTTTCTATACATTTTCTGTCATTTTAATAAATTCTTTGAATATAATTTTAAGTATATTTCTTGAATATAATTTTAAGTATATTTCAAGACATAATCTTCATAACTTTAGCTACTGGATTTAAATTCAGGAGCATTATGCCGATATTAAAAACATTTGTGTGTGTGTGCATTGTTGCCGCTGTTTAGTTGTTTAGTTAAAAGTAAATTTGAAAAATAGAATAAATGTAGATGAATCATCACAGCTATGAAGTTCCAGATTGGAATTTTGAATCACCTTTACATTTTTTTGACATTAAGCAATCAACAAATAAAGGCTGCTTGAAAACAGTGAATTCTTAAATAATATGATTATAAATCGTCAAGATTTAGAATTACAGATTTCTTTAAATCGTATCATTCATCTTCATAAATTTTGAACCAATCCCTTTGAAGGCTTTACTTTCAACCTTTCTGCCTATTCGTGCATTTGTGATAACAAATAAGCCAAAAACATAACACGCAAAATGACTGAGTTTTAGTATATGATCTTTAAATCAAAATTTTAGATTTATGTCTAATTTTGGAATAAATCTGCAAATAAATGGGTGGCCTGTTTTGGCGCTTATTTATTTTTTCGGCCAGAGGGTTAACTTTGCGATTTTCAGAATACGCCAGGATTACCAAGCTTACATTATATAAAATGCCATGCTTTTGCTAAGGCGGCTGTATTCCCAGGTTTGCTTGGCGATTTTCCGTTTAAGCTAAGATCGCCTACCAAACATAAGATATCAAGATTATTGGCAACAGTTAGAATTTTTTGACGCTTTATCTGGAGAATTGAAGAAATAAATAAGTACCTTTGTGTGATTACATGATCTTGACATACGAATGAGATAACTCAAAAACTCAACAAATTAGGCATGCAAAGTTTTGAATGGGTCCACGAAAAAAAATACGTGATTTACGCAGTTCTCTTCCCTAAGTGAAAATACAAAAAGAGATAGTCTAGGAGAAATCATTCTCATTTATTTTCTAATAATGTTGTATAATAAGAAATATTTATGTTAACCGCCTTTGGTGATCAACTAATTGTCCATCATATTAATAGTATTAAATTAATCGGGTCGCTTAACTTTAATTAATTATGTCATATTGCTACAAAAAGTTTTATTTATTTAACAATGGATTTGCACAATTTGCATCATTACATTCACAACAAACAAAAGGGTATTGGGATTGCTCAGCTATGGTTATAAATTGGAAGCAGTAATTGGCGAAATCATTCTAGTAGTTGAGACTGAGGATGAACAAAAGTTTTATTTTACAACATTTCTCAAAGCTAGGAGAAATCAAGCAACCATTGATGGCATATCTAAGATTCAAGAGTTTTCAAATGAAGTAAAAATTGGTGAAATTTGTACAACAGTTTGGATTGGAGAACTACTTCGTGAGATAGAGAAAGTATATTAAAGTTAATGTTTTCTTAATTTATCTCGAAAATGGAATATGGGAGGGGAATGGCAGGTGATTATTGATGATTTATTACAAATCAAGCGCCTTCATATAGAATAAAAATCGGCAAAATCGTTACTGGGGTTAGTGCTAAAAAAAACTTCTGATTTTTTTCCAATTGAGACAATTCAATGTTGAAATGTTTATGAAACTTCTATTGAAATGGAAGATGGACAAACAAGAATGATACATCTAGAAGTCACGAGTTTTCTTATAAAATAAAAATTGAACAAACCTGAACCAAGGTAGGTTTGGAGCCGAGTAATTGGTTCTTTGTTTTTCCTAATTACTCCAAATATGTCATTTTCTTTCGGTGACTCTTCTAATACAATACAAACAAATTATTTTTTTCATTTTAAAATATTTTCATTGCCTCTTTTACTGCAAATGATGGTATTTGCAGATCCTTATCGAATTTTACTATCATTTCAAGGACACTTCAACGACCTATTTTGAAATTGCTTCTCTTCACTAATTCGCTTAAGTGCTTGGCCTGAAGACGTTCTGCTTAAGTAAATTCGGACGGAGGGTGGGCTAGTTGAAAAGTCCGGGAACACACAGTGAATTTTTCGTTACAATAACGCTCAATAACGATTGTTCTTTAATGTCTTCCATTTTTCTAAAACGATTAGGCTTCGTTTTAAATAAAGAATATTGGAACTTTTTCTTGCCTGAAGACAAGTCATAAGATTCGAGAGAGTAATGTTATATCTTCTTTGGTCACGTCCTACTGCTTCTTTAGCACCTCGTTTCACATCACAGTTTTTGTCTCGTAAACAATCGTTTACGTCTTCACGTCAGTTTCACCGTCTTCTTTATTGCGTTGTCAAAAATGGTGTATACGTCTTCTAGATGACGGGATGCTGGATATTTATTGGGCAGAGTGAGAAATTTTATGAAGCAGAAAATTGTTGCCATGGAGAGCAAGGATGATTTATGAGTATATTAGTGAAATCGCAAAATATCGAAACTCTGTAAAGCAACAGTTCCTTTTTTTTCTTTTAAGTATCATTTGAGATACTTAAAAATCTAGTGGAAATATCTCGACTGCTGAGTAGGAAAAATCTAGGTTCATATTCCGATTCCACTTAAGAACCATCGTGTAAGTGGGCCTTGTGTATGCCCATTTCGACTGGACCAAATATCCCTTCCAGATGTGATATTCAGATTTAGAGAAATGAGAGCACCAGCCAGGCGTCGTCCGCGTTATCTAACCCTCGGTCCAAAATTTGGAGCTTCTTCTCTGAATAACCCATCACTTTGCTTTACAAAGGGCCATAAATATAGCAAATTTAACCATTAGAGACAAAAATATTTTGTATTCGCGTTCTTTAATTTTAAGGATATAATTAAAACAATTAATGCCGAAAAAAGCATTTAATATTTTGTTATATTCAAATGAAATTACTTAGTTAAGAATATCTCAGTTATAAGAAAAATGCAACGATTTTTGTATCGTCAATTTTCTGTAGTTACTGTGAATGCGTTCATGATCTTTACGAGGCATATAGGTGATAATAAATGAAATTTCAAAAAAATTCTAATAAAAATGAGCTTTTAGTGGAATAAAAATATAAGATTTTTCTATATCTTTGTAACCATTTATGTTCGTTACGAATACCTTGCAATACAGAAAATATAACAAAATGTGATTATAATTTTTACTTAAAAATTTCTTTGCCTAATTTTAAAAGATGGTGGCAGAGAAGAGATGCCAAATATCAGAAAGAAAATATTAACTTTTCTATTGAATTCGTTCTTTTTTTTATTCTATTGTATTTTTAAAATAAATCTATGCCTCTATAAAAAATTAATAAGTTTTACTTTCTATGGTCCACATAAACTTTTTCTATTTCATCCATGTTGCAATATGAGTTTGACACTTGCAGTAGAAGATGGAATATAGAGGTTCTGTCTGTACTTTTCTTTTCTCATCAATAATAGACCAGTCATCATAATATCGTTGCATAAAACCACCACTTACTCTTTACAAAAAGACTTATCAACGTATAAAGTAATGAAGAAAGAACAGTTTTCGGGGGCTGGAGAATATAATACTAATGCATCATCTGTACCGTATTGTATTGATAAAGCAAATGTGTTGCTCATTAAGAAAATATATCTTTTAGAATCAATAAATCAGTATTAAAATATCATATTTAAAAGAATTGGGATCGATCTCTGTTTATTTTATCTTTAAGCTTCAGTTCAAAAGCAGTTTAGAGTGGGACTCTAAAGAGGCAAACGAACTTCACTCCATGAAATATCCCGCTGACTTTTGGTCGTGTTTATCTAACAGAAATTTGGATACAAATATTACTCTTTATTACTCTTTATTACTATTACTCTTTTAAGAATCGGCCATACTCAATTCACACATAAGTTTTTGCTACTCGGGGACCTGTCTTTTTATGTACTGTATCCCAATGCCCAATGTAAGTGAGGTACATTCTAATAGAATACCCACATTTAATTATAAACCCTTTATTGTTTTCATTCTTTTTGTTTTAATTTAAAAGACATCTTTTAGAAAGTGCCCTATCCTCACTTTCTTACCTTTAAAAAAATGTTTTCCTTCTTTCTTACCTAAATATTTCTTTTTTACATGTTTTAAAGCATATATAAAAATTTTTATGCGGATTAAATACATTGTTTGTAACATATGAACAGAATTTTTCAGTATTTCAAGATACAACCATGGGTTTGTTACTGGCCATATATTTTCACAAACCTTAAGTTTAGTGCAATATAATATAAAATTATTTTTGTGCCAGTAAATTTCATCAATTCAAAAATTAATTAAAGCTAAATATTAATAGTTTGTTTAGTTAATAAATAAAGTAAAAAGTATGTTATTTTAGGATGGATCTTATAAATTTGAAGTGATGACAAAACCCGTAAGCTTCTTCAAACTTCCATGTCGTATCAGAAAAGCATTTCAAACAGTTAATTAAAACATATAGCCAATATTTACAAAAATTGATGTCCATTAATAAAATCGTGTTCCGAATCTGTTTCCTTTGCAATAGATTTCGTCCTTTTAATTTAATTTAAACTCAAACAATTTAATAATGGTAAAAAATAGTTTTCAAGCGTTTTGATTGCATGAAATTTAGAAAAAAAATAGAATCAAAGGAAAATTTAAAAAAACTTTTCTCCTTCCATTTTTCACTTTTCTTTCCAATATTCTTCTAAATCTAAAGTCGAAGTTGCAGTCAAATAAAAATTAAAACAAAAAAGTAATTTAGCTTATTTAATTATTTTAGTTTAATTTTCCAAGAATTAAAAAAATACAGATTATTATTTATATTGTCGAATTTTTTAAAAAATATACAGCTTATTAATTAAATTGAATGATTTCTTTAAAAAGTTTAAGTTCCATTTTGAAACTGCACGAGGGCTCTTGTATTTCTGAGCAACCACCTGACGGCGGTGATATTTAAAATAATACCCATTCACCATACTTCCACGTCGTATTAATAAGAGAGCATCTGACCAACAATAGCAGATGTAAAATGCGTTGGTATTCGAATCTGTTTCCGTTGGAAACATGTTTTGGACACGCGAGTTATCTGAGCAACAAAACTTTGAAATATTAGAACTAGTATTTAATTTCTAATAAAAGCTAATATATTTAAAAAAAATTATTTTTGTGAAACCATAATAATTATTTAATACTGGATACAATTAAAACACAAAATCCTGAATAAACTAAACCAATTGGCAAGTCTTTAACATTGGATACTCTCATTTATATGAGATGGAAGTCTGAATGCCAGGTGTCGGATTAAGTGTCATCATCTTTCCCATGACCACAGTTCAAAACCGCAAAACTCTTTGCAAATTGTAAATAACTTGCAAAATGTGATGTAAAATTTGTCCACTTATTTAGTATGCCAGCATTCATAAACAGCTATTGAACTGTCAGGAAAATGATAAGTATTTGCTTAATTTTTTTTTGGTTCAATTTCTTTTTATGTATTATGAAAAATGTCCTCTTCTGAATGGAATCTGAATATAAGGATAGAATTGAGGACATCCTTTCAAATATTTTAATGTATTTATCATTCTGCTTGCGTCAAATGATCACTTTATTTTACTAAACATAAAAAAAGATAAGTATACCCTTTTTAAACTATCATTCTATAAAAATCAAACTAAATTACGGTATATTCAATTTTTATTCTTACTCAATGAAAGTTAGCTGTTCTAAATTCCTTCACATCAAAATTGTATCTATTCTCAAAATTCTTTCAACTACGAAAGACACAAAACGATCCGTAGTTCAAAAGAATGATATATTAAAACTCTGAGTGACCACAGTTCAAAAGAACAACCCCTGTTAACTATTTCCTCAACCCTCTTTGGCATTACTAATAAAGAGTCAAGTCAGCTTCTGACATTAAGGGCCATAGAGTTAGTTATTTAAGGCATTATTTTATGACTCCCGAACAAAAGTTCACCAATCCAAAATCGAACTGCCTCTTTGGGTCATATGCACTATAAATATAGTGAATGTTGCCTCGTTGCGTGGAGTTTCACTTTTTATCTTTCCTCGTTTTGCTGGCTGGAATTTATGTCTCCCGAATGGGAAAAAAACCCAACTTATTTTCTCTTTTTTTCCCTCAAACGTGATCTGCTTACTGTATGAACATCAAAATGTGGGACGGTAACTTTTGCTGCTGACACACTTACCGAGCATGTGACTGGGTAACAGGATTGCGATTCGTTTTGGCGAGTGATTTTTGCCCTTAAAACAAGCCGGTATGTCTGCCTGTTCTTTTCGTGGGAAATAAATTTTTGGATGAGACTGTGTCATCGAGTCGCATCGCAAAATCGGGGATTTCTGTGGATAATAGAGAGTGTGATGTCACCCTTTGAGGGATCTGGGGTACTTTTACTTGGAAATAAAACTAGAATAGGATCACTTTCAGAAGAAAGCCTGAGGCCCCAATTTCTTTTTCGTGTTCGTTTGCGATTATGTATTAAGAACAGTAATCGCAAAAAATCGTTTGGGGAAAGCAGACATTCTTCTGGATGTCATCGCTGAGCAATTTTGAGGTTATAGATTGTGAAAAATTGCTTCTAGGCTGTTTTGACGGTTTTTATCTAGAACTTAAGCTTTTTTCCAGACTGGTTTTTAAGCTTATGTTGTAGATTGGGTGCCTTTCTAGTTTTCAGGTTTTAAACTCAAAACTGGGGATATCGCTAGATATATGGCAAAAATAATAAATCATTAAGTACACTTGTATAACAAGATGGTAATAAGCGAAAATAATGTTCAGGAAATATGTGATTTTATAAAAGTAGTTTTACTGAATGTAACTGTGGTTTATTTTATCCGCAATTATGTATTTCATGAATGTTTCATTCATATTATAATAACAAATTTATTTTTGATATGAAATAATTAAAAATATATCTTCTAAATTAAAGAAAAATTTAAATATACTGTTGATGGCACATAAAGATAATTTTCCATGCTATGAATTTTGATAATAATCGCTAATTTTAATTCTAATTTCAAATGCCTTTGCTTTAATTTTTGTTAGTATTTCAGTACATTTAAAAAAATCTGTTTATTTCAAATTTTGTAGTCGTCATTTTTTTTTTTTTTTTTTTTTTTTTTTTTGCCGCATGGCAATAAACTTTTAGTTTAATTAAGATAGTTTTTCTTTTTAAATCATTGAGATTGAAATAAGCTTGAAAGAGCTTAAGAATTATAACGGCTGTTATCTGAATGTATTTATTTATTTGTTTTTTATTATTTTCTTTAAAAGCATATTAAATATAATTGCATCAAATAATTCTGCTGCTTTAGAACTTTACTTGTTAGTTAAAACGAATCGCCTTGTTTTAGAACTCCCTGAGTTCGAAAAACATATTTTTGGAAAATGCCCGTCTGTCAGTAACAAAAAATAACTCAATAACATTTTGATCTAGATGGTTGAAATTTGGTGTACAGTTATTACACCAAATTTGTGGACATCTATCAAATTTTGAATAAAATCTGACAGAAGGCATTTCGTCAGTCCGTCTGTTCCAATATAATTTTATACGATAACTAAAAAAATGGAGAGAGTAGATAGATAAAATTTGGTATGCAAATTTTTACATCTGTAGTCTAGACACCTTTCAAATTTTGAGTAAATTCAGCAAGGCATTGACCGTCTGTCGGTCTGTACTTTCAGAAATATGTAAATGTGACAGCTCAAAGCCGTAATTACTTAATTGTATCAAATTTGGTATGGAATTTTCTGACTACAAGCGCAATTTTGTGTCAAATCTTTGTTTCGATCGTTTGCAAAAAAAACGTGTCTAGAGCACAAATTTGATTTTCGGATACTATTAATGGCATGACAAGGATTAATCGACCAAAACCGTCGCCAAGGATGACTCGACAGATTCAGTAAAAATTCAAAATCCATGTCAAATTTAATATTTTATAAATATGGTACGCCAATGTCCTGCAAAACATTTTCTGTCATGATAAATTTATTAGAAATATGTGGGAATGTTTTGGGGAGACAACTCCCGCTGTATTGTGATATTTCAAAGCTCAACTTTCCCTTGAGTACCGAGGTATTAACAATTCATACCTATATGGAAGGCACGGGAATTCATAATGAGTTGAATTCGATTTACAAAGGCCATTTAAGAGACTGTTTCCATTATGATAATATTTCAAATGTGGAATAAAGTAAATGTCCTTTCTTGCTTTTTAACGACTTTTACAACTTCCAAGGCTTTTCTCTTCAGAAGAACTCTAAGCATCTATGCAGATTGCTTTACATTTCTTCAAGGTGGTTTGTTAGGTCTTTGAGACACTAATGGAATGTATGGCTAGTTTTATTTTCGCTGAATTAATTTAAATTCTTAATAATATTCAGCTTTTACGCTTGTAAGAAAAATGAATCTAATATAATGTTGAAATTTTTTTTAAATATTATTTCAGGGCTTTAAGCATATATTTTGAAAACCAAGTTGAGCGAACCAAACATTTCAGCAGTCGAACAAAAATACATTTCATAACAGAGAAATTTCTAAAATTATAACTCGATTAATAATAAATGAAAGTGTGTGCTGTTGCCACTATGCAGAGTATAATATTCGAATTTAATATATTTCTAATAAACGTTTTGAAATTTTGTTATACTTACCATTAAGATTTACTTACAAAATCCAACAATGGGGGGAAAAAATTTAAGTTTGCGTATTTTTAAATATTACTGTTTTTACTTGGGTAATAATTGGATGTATAAAGATAAACCCCAAAAAAATAGAAATACTCAAAGAAAGATTGGATTATAGGTCTATTAAAATTCTTAAAAAGATTGGATTATAGATCTATTAAAATTTATTTTAAAATATTCTGTTGAAGAAACCATTAAGACATAGTTACACAAACTAATTAATTGAAATTTCTTAGCAACAATTAATCCAGGTAAAGCAACTGGTCACAAAAGACGGCTAGTGAGACATAAGAAAGTGGAGTTATAGTATTGCTATAGAGCAATTGAAGATAAGTTATCTGGACTCTTTAAGCTATTAATGTCATTCTGATGTCTCGGAACTTTATTGGAGAGGGATTTCATGTACATCATAAATAGAACAGATGTAAAGAAAGCTATTAAAATAAGATTTTAACGATATATATTACAGCTTGATGCTTAAAATGCGTTTTGGGTAAAGTCATGAACATTAAATTATGCCTAACAAGAGGAGGGAATGGGGTTGAAATCTGAGTTCGGGATGAGATTTAGTATAATGATAGTAAACATTTAGAATGTTCATTCATGAAAATATTAAAACGCAATGGCCAGTTAATTTTGAGAAAATGATCCTCAAACTTTTGGTAAAGCTTGTATACTGATAACTTGATTCCCGTCTCAGGGATCCCAATGAAATCGTTGTCTAGGTAACCGTCTCATATACGGAAGATCAGAGTTCGAATCTGGCTGGGAATTTTTTCTTTTTACTACTTCTTAATCAATTAAAAATTTACAAATACTCTTAATTAATATGCTTTTAATATTTTTATCCAAAAATAAATAATTATTATCGAAATACATAATAATAAAATTAAAGTTTTAGAAGAAAAAAATTAGAAATAAATATGCATTTTTTTTAATTATTTAAATTTAATTAACGATTTACAGGTAATTTTAATTAATATTCTACTTATTTTTATGCAAGGATGAATGTTTATTATTTTAATACAAACTGTAATTTAATATTTTAAAAATAGTAATAAATATAACACAAATGGTGATAATTATTTATTATAAATACTCACATCGTAAAAATAATTATTCAATATTTCTAAAAAGCTATCCTATATACATTTATTTTCGATTATATACAAGTACCAGTATGTAACTATAGTAAAAACATCGAAAACAAAATATATTTCGACTTCTTACACAACTGATAAATGATGATTGCCCACAAGAGCAAAGTTTCTTTAAGAGATCTGTGGGACACAAATTTCATTTACATTTAAAAATATCACTCATTCATCAGAAAGTTGGGCAGCATACCATGCATGCCTTATCATCTCATTAAAAATTGGTGATGACAACTGATGGTGCACAATTGATTGAATTTTTATACTATCTTCGGGATAATTTATTTCTTGATCATGTTTGATTAAAATAAGAATTTTGTATACACGTAATACGCTTTGAACCATCTGCCTACGCATTCAATAAATTAACATCTACTCTTTTCTTTTGATTACTGCAGTTGGGGACGTTTGTTTACATATTTAACAAATATCAGCTGCTCCCTTCAATTTTTTATAAAAATAAAGTTTCGTTGAGTTAGAATTGATAATTTATTAATATTAAAATCCAAGAATTTGAAAATTAATTGTTTGAAAATGATGCCAGCAAGTTAAATTATCTGTAGCCATTAATATTACGTTTTTAATTATTTTTCCTTTAAACATTAAATTATAATTTAAATATTAAAAGAATAAGCATTTATCCTTAAACCATTTATCCTTAATTAAAACTATCTGTAAATCGTTAATTAAATTTCAATATATTTATTTTGTTTAAAAAATGCATTTGTATTTATATATTTTTTTAATTTTAATTTTATTATGTATTTCGATAATAATATTTTATTTTTGGATAAAAAAATTAAACGCATATTAATTAAAATTACTTGTTAATTTTTAATTGAATAAGAATTATTTAAAAAAAATCCCAGCCAGGTTCAAACAATGAGACGGTTACCTAAACAACCATGTCATCGGGATCATCGGGACGGGAGTCAAGTTATCATTATATAAGCTTTACCAAGAGTTTGAGGATCATTTTCTAGAAATTGACTGGCCATTGCGTTTTAATATTTTCATGAATGAACCTTCTAAATATATACTTTCATTATATTAAACCTCATCCCCGATCTCAGATTTCAACCCCGTGCCCTCCCCTTGTAAGAGATTTAAAAGAAATTTAACACAGACATTATTCCGGACGAATCAGTTAGTCTATAAAGGCGGTTAATATTAATAGTAGATTCTATTCGCAATTACAATTCACTTTGCTCTGAATTGTGACAGTATATCTCCCCCTCCCCCACTTTAAAATGCTTAATGGACTGCAAATTTAAATCATTAAAAAAATCCAAATTTAAGAATTTTATCATGAGCATAAATTGATTCCATTGAACCATTTAGTAAATTACGTCAAGCCAAATCATTACTTACATTGTTTCGATAACTAATACTTAATTTTATTTTTTCATTTAAACTGAAATCATTCATTTCTCTCATTATTTTTATAATTTATCTCAGTACTTCAGGTCCTAGATAATGAATGTCTAAGATTTGAACTTATCTCCTGTATGCTGAATTTTAGCCAAAATCTCTGAAAGATTTCGTTTGAAGCATGAAATTGTTTAAAGATTTTCCACATGGATTTTTTTTAGAGAATTAATGAAAATTTTTCTGATTCTCACAAATTTTTGTCTTTTTATGATAAGCTAATTTATGAATAATGATAAGCCTAATCTATGAATCTGAATTCTATGATGAGCATAATCTATGAATATGAATTCTGTGATAAGCATAATATATGAATATGAATTTTTGTCTTTCTATAAGAAAGACAAAATTTCTATTCCGCCTTTAGGATCAGCTAGGTTCGTTTGAAATTTTTTCTTTTTGTTGTTATTATTTCTGTTTGTTAACTTTCATTTAAATGACATATTCACAAAGTATTATCATGATTCCTCCAATAAAATACATCAAATTGTCGCAGAAATCAAAGCCATATTACTTTAATAAATTAACACCTGTTCTCTTTATTGCGTATATGAACCAACCAATAAAATCAAGTTTCATGACATTAAAGAGGGTTAAAAATGTAATTGCCCACTTCATAACTCTTTACTGAAGTACTGAAACTTCATCTTTTAAATCAAATATATAAAAATGAATATTTGTTTGTTTGCCTTGTATGAGATTTTACAATATTCGTCCGAATACCAGGAAACTTTATCGAGTTTTTTCGTACCTCCCACGAAAGTTTCTGACAAAAAAATGTATATAAGTCTTATTCTGGCTCATCGAAATACTTTCACCATATCAAAAATATTAGCACCGTAGCGAACCGCAGCATTTTTCATCTTTACATATCGATGCAAAGAAAAAATTTTTTTCCTATCAGAATATATTTCCACTTTTTAATTATCATTTGTTTTCTGAAAAAATTATAATTCGGTTACGAATTCTTTTCTGTAAAGTGAAATTTTTGGAATGAAAATACTGCCTTTTTTCTCTAAAAAATAAAGTATTTTTTTCTTATCAGAATACGTTTTTACTTTTTAAATATCATTTGAATTCAGATCGAACTTTAATGACCGGCTGTATTTTCAAACAAATTTAATTATTTAAATAAAAATTAAATAATTCTAGGACAGATAGTTTAAGTTTTATTAAACTTTAAATAAATGTGTACCAGAATCCAAAAGTATTTCAAAGATAGAATTGCAAACCTGATATTAAAGTAGAAATTTGAAAATGATAAAGAAGAATACATTATAATTACATTTTCAAAATTTCTTAAAAGACTTTGTAATTTCCTTTCTCTTAGTCATACTTGTTATTTATTACGTTTTGAATTCATAAAGGATATCGGAATTATAGGTTTCATGCCTCCAATATCTATTTTCAAGTATTTAAATCAGCTGAATAAAACATCCGATAAGACATCAATCAACAGCTTCATTAACGCTTCTAATTCTGCGTGACCACCCCAACTTCTAGGTCAATTCACGCATGTCCTTCGTGACCTGCTGTCCTTCATGGACCTACGAGTGGCAGAAGGGGTCAGCGAAAAGCTAATGCCCTCCGACTATCCACAATAGACCTAATTTCCAAATCGCCATTGGCAACAGCAATTTTTCGGGGATGTTCGACAAGACCATTTTTTTCTTCTGCCGCCAAGCGAAGTGAATTTATGTTTTGAGCATCCGACAAAAGAAAAGAGTTTCGAAAGAGAAAACTCAGCGAACCAAGAACATGTTGTCAACTGGGAAGATTTGTCTCTTGATGAGCTGAAATTGAGGTCAGAATTTGTAACCTTGGTGGACCTCACCTACTGCTGTTTGGCAATCGGTATCCAGGAAAAGATAACAAAGTAATTCCGATACACTTAACTAAAAAATCTCAGATAATGGGCTCAGTGGTAAATAAAAGTATTTATAATGCAAGTCCACGTTTCTTCCTCAACTTTAAAGTAACACCTGTCTTTACTTTCTGTGAGAATGCTGAAAGAAAGGGAAATGGGTTCAGATATAAAGAGACTAATTAGATGTTCTAGAAATTTCAGTTATAAAATGTTACTACTTTGTGACATCTGGTAAATGCTTGCAAAAAAAATATGTATTATAAAAACTGATCAAATTTCTTCTTGTGTCTGTATCAGAACGTGATGATAACGATGAATCTGAGATTTATTGTTTAAGGTTCGATGTTGTCGAAGATAATTTCTATTTCATTATACTTTCCCAACATTAATGCGATCAAGTCTTATTACCTGGTTATGATCCTATTTCAAATATTCTGAAAACTACTAAGGAATAAAAAGATTTTACCTCTTAAGAGAATAAATATTAAATGTATATCGGTCAGCATAATGTATCGTAATATCGGGTATCAAAAGAGTGCAGATATAAACGCGGCATATAAAAAAATATCCTTAAGTTTCGAACCTCAAATCCAAAACGTATCCTCAAATCCGAATAGTATTTCATAGGAGACTAACATTTTTATGGAGGTCGGGGGGAGGGTTCATGATTAAGAATATAGTCTTGTATATGGAAATTCTCTGAATGAGTTTAGAAGTTAATAAATGCATCAAAAAAGCTAAGAATAAAGCATTTGGGACTAAACTATTAATACGTCGTATGACCGTTAATACGTCGTATGAGTTCATTTTAAATGCAAAATTAAAGTTGACGTTTTCAAGATTTAATTAATTAAGTTCGTAAGAAATAAAAGGAAGCATTCATATAATTCATTACTTAAAGCTTCCGTGATTGCCAATCGTCGACACAGTACATTAAAGACTAAGTTTCAACCATATACTGCATATAATATATAGCTTATATATGATATATAGCATATTTAAGCTCCTTTGATAATATGTAGCATATAATAATCTTTTACAGGCACCTCATCTTAACTCGACTATATATAATTTATTAGCGTAGTATAAATAACAGAGAATTTACTTGAAAGACCCCCAACGACGAATTGACTATTCATCAATGAAGTTTCTTGGATATATAAAGCCATAAAAAGATGACATAAAAATAAACCAACTTATTTCATTCTTTTATCTAATCGGTTTCGATCTAAGTTTTTTTTATATATATAAGCAATCGTATATAGCCCAATCAATTGCTCAAATGCGATCAACATTACGGCAGAATTTACCCAGCCTACAAAGTTATATCTAATGTTTTTTGAAGGGATGCAATTTATAGAAACAATGCCAGACGAGAAAAAAATTATCATATTTATAAAAACTAAAGTCAACATTCTTCTTTGGAACTAAAGTTCAAAGAAAATTTACATGATTTTAAAATTGAAAAAACGTGTAGATGAAGTATTCGATAAAAAAATGAAATTTGTTTGAATTTCATTTAAATAATAGAAAACGTTGATACAAATTGTGTTCAAAATTAATTTTGTGCACTTTATTAAAAATAGAGGAACAAAGTGACATAGAAATGAAACTCCATGAAAAGCATAAGTCCCTGAAAAATATTACCTAAAAAGCTTAATTTGAATTTTTAAGTGGTGAAAAAAAAGTTTTTGCGCGATAATAAGTCCTGAAGTTATTGAGAGAAGAAGTAAAAATGTCGATTAATTTTTAACTAATTAAAAATCTCATTAAAATTATTTAAAACTCTTTTCTGGTGAACAATTACTACCAGAACTAATTACGTGCTAAATTTGGTATCCCAAAATCCTAAAATCTTCCCTATACAATGTTGCAATTTGTGCATTTTCATTTTTGTAGTGAACAATTTTGCCAAACTAAAAGCATTATCGTATCGAATCTTCGCAAACATAAAAATTAAATTTAGTAGGATATTAGAAGATGAAGTAATTTCCCAAAATTAGTTTTAATTTGCAGTAAAGGCCATTATTTTCTATGAGACACGGAAATAATGAAATGAAACTCGTTTCAGAAACAGATAAAGTAAAAGATAAAAATAACTTTGGTGCAGAAAAAAATTTGACAGAAAAAATATATTTCTAGTTCATAGCGAATCATTTTAGCCCTTAGATATCTTCTTATAAATTAATAAAGAAATAAATAGTGCATCGCACTTGAAAACGTTCATTAATATTGTATTATATTGTGTTAAATAAATACAGTTTCTCATTAGGCTAAATATATTTTTACGAAACATTTTAAAATTTTTCTTATAGTTTCATTGGTTAAGATTTTGCAAGTCATGGTTTCGAAGTTTTGAGATTTTGATGCTGGTATTCAAATACATTAATCTTTAGATTGAGTTAATAATTAATTTAATTAAATGCCATTGAAATACATTAATCTTTTGTTTCCAAAGTTTTAAAATCGTACCTTTTTCTAAATGTCCTATCTTTTAAATGGGATATAAACTATCCCATTTTAAAATCCATTCCATTATAATGGAATCAGTCTATCACATAATGTTCATTTTATTAAATAAATATATTTTTTTGATCAAGTACGTTTTGGAACGTTGGAAGAATGGAAACTAAGAATGAAATCTTAATTTATATTCATATGAAGTACTTTCTACTTAGCCTTCGATTACTCAGGCCTAGACATCCACTCGTATAGGCAATCAATTAATTTGAAATTTTATTGAAAAATAGCGCCCTGTGCATTGAGTTCTCAAATTTGTGAATGCCAACTAAATTTCATATACGGTATCTTGTTGTTTGCTTTTTGTTCTACTTTTTCGTTCAAAACAATTTATAAAATTGTAAAATGCCAGTTTAGTAGCAACATTTTGAATTATTAGCAACATTTGATGTCACACTTTAGAGGGGGGGGGGGGAATAATGAAATTTCAAACGCAACTCACTTCCCTATGAATGAGTAAAAATCATTCTTATGTTAAAAATTAAATATTTTTATGAAATAAATCTGCAATAGTAAAAAAATAAACTATATTAAAATAACACTTTAATTTAAAATTAAAATATATTACCAGATGATAATTTCAATCATAAAGAAAATTAATATTCAAGAAAATATTTTGACATTCGAACACATCTTTAGCCCATTTTTTTTCTCTGACTGTTTATATTTATCTTTTGATTCAAAAGGTATGCAATTTTTATATAGAAATTATGTTAGATTTCGTTCAAAATTAAATATAGATCATGTGAAAAGAATTTAGCTTTATATTTTGAATTCAGTTTTAAATGCAGAACTTTTTCTTTAAATTTTCAAAACATCCAAATGCTTTCAGAGCGATGCACTGAAATTAATTCTAAAGCTGGACTATCCGCATTCCTGCAAATTCAAAACAATTCACTTTATTATTTGTAAATAGGTTATATTTCAAAAATAATCTTTTTCATTTTTCTCTTTTATTTACCGTATAGTTATATAATATTCTACTTCAGTCATTTATTTTCACTAATGTTTAAATAATTACTGAGTGTTTTTAAAAATAGATATGTAATTTTAGAACTTTAAAAGCAGTAGAAACCTAGCACAAAAGGTACTTTACTGAAAAAAAAAAAATAATTTATCAAGAAGAATTTTAGTTATAATTTCGTTTTACGCAATGAAGCATTAAATATGTTTATAAATCATATTGTGTTCGTTTTTTCTCAGATTATTTAGAAGAAAAAGGTGAAAAATTGAATAACTATTGAATCTAACTTAAAATATTAAAGTTTGAATGAAGATTTACTTTATTCAAAGCAAACTTCTTTTAACAAAAGTTTGAATAAAGATTTACTTTAATACATTCGAAATGTAATTATTGCTTTTAATTATAAAATCTTTAAAATTTATTGATTTAATAATTGAAAAAATTTTGATTGAAATCTTAAAATATTTACAAATCAAACTCATGAAATTCGAATAGCTTTGGACTACTATATATTAGCCTTTTTTTCCCAGATGTATCTGGAATATAGTTTCAAGAATACAATACAACGTTTATTTTTCAACTCTTAAAATTTCCTTCTTAACTAATAGTATGAATTATAACAGACTTTTTGTAGAAGATTCATACTGAGCTTCATAGTTCAAACAAATTTGAAATTTCGGGCATTTACTTCTGTAAATCACATAATAAATTTAAAAAATTAATTAAAATGCAAATTGCATCGTTAATTGAAGTTTAACTTAGATACCTTAGGTGATAAATGAAGAAAAATTACAAAAAATAAATAATACACAAGAAACATTCTATGCAAATCTCTTTTCATGAAGCAAGATATGCAAAGAATATTTTTGATAATTGCATCAGTTGATTTTTTTTTATGATCTGAAAAACCAATTTCTTAAAATGGGGGGAGGGGAGCGAAACTTTGTAGAACGAACTGTGGACTATCAAAAATAGAATATTTTCCCTGAATTCTGAAAATAGTTTCAGTAACAATGGAAAAAGTATTTGTTAAATTATAAGACTGTGATTACTAATAAATATACAAACGCTTACTAATAAAAGTAATATACTTGAAACCATACAAATTTGTAAGAAATATTATATTTCACTAGCATAACATCTCTTTTCACAGAATTAGAGGAATAAACTACATTCAATTTTTCTAATATAGAGATTATTAGCTAGAATTTATAAATTTAATTCTATGTCAAAATGCAAAATAAAATCTAAATTTTACAATGGGAATTGTATTTTTATTTTCCAACTGAGACATCTCTTTATTCATAGTGACTTGGTAAACATTAGTGTATTTGTCATATGGCTATGCAACTTAAAGGTGCACAGCATGACAAAGAGCATATGTCGTCTAGTAACATACATATATATTTACATTTGTGCAACTTTTTTCAGATGAATAAAAGTGTTATTGTTCGAAGTTTAGCTTTAGTAGTGAGAAAAAGAAAAGTAGTTATTTATAAAGCCCTTTTAAAAGTTTCCATTTTCACTTATTTTTTTATTAACTCTAGAGTTTAAATCCTGAGTAAGAATTTTAATCAAGGATTTTAAGAGCACGGATTGTAAAACTCTGAATCGAGACTTTAAGCTATAACACACTGCACTTTAAGTAATTTTAAACATTTTTTTCAATAAATTATTTTATTCCATAAAAAAATAAAGTAATCTAATCAGTACTTTTAGCAAAACTAAATAAATACATTTAAAAGTCAAAAATGAAAAAAAAGTTGAGTTGATTTAAAGTTGCTTTACTCTAATAATGAAACCAAGCATAAATGAAACTACTCTTTGCCGAAAAACGATGTTAAATTAATTAAACAAAAATAAAGAACTAAGAAGAAAAACGCACGGATTTAAAGTCCTAAAGTAAGTAATTATATAAGAAAAATTATATTCCCTCCAAAGATATGAAGTGAAAAATGAACAATTATTTGATTCAGTAAAGGATATATTTTACGAGTAGCATCAGCACGATACTCAGAGAATTTGTAATTTTAGTTGGGACGTTGCACATGATTCATATCAAATGATTATATTGACATAAAAACAAATTTTTATTTAATTTAATAATAGAAATAATAAACTGTAGTCGTTTGCAAATGGAACACAAGGTAAGAATTATTCACAATTTATTGTTAAAGCATTCGTATTAATAAGAATAATTCGATTTTTTCATCGTTAAAACTTTCCAAAAACAACAGAAAATGTCTTTTACGTCATTTAAAATTAAAGCATTTCCGTTTGTTCCTTCAAATTATATAATTATGCGAATATATATAAATTAGTTTTAACGATCTTTAGAAGTAATTTCATGAAAAGAGAAATAATTAACCATTGTTTCGTTTAACCTACAATTAACTATTACAAAACTTTATTTGGGGTTTTCATTATTTACATCATAAAATTTTCATTTTCCCAAATCCAATTTTTTTACTCATCTTTGTCTTCGCCTTATTGCTCTCAAGCACCCGGTAAAATTAGATAAAATAATGATAAAAATTGAACTTATAAGAAAGAACTGGAAAAAAATCTTCGAAGTTTGTTCTTAGAACATTGTTGTAAAGATTTTATTGACCGTCTGTCTGGCATCCTTGAATGTGGTGAATGACCGCCGATCATGTCAGGGAAGACTGGTATGTATTTTTACCTCAATTACTTTACTTCTAATTGGCAACAGTAGTGACAATGATTTCAAAAGTATTGGAAACAAATGCCGAATTTTGCAAAGTCTTCCTGAATCCGTATAAGAAATTATTTTGTCCTTCTAGCCTGTTTTTCACATTAACAAAAAGTATTGATTTGATTTTAGTTTTATTTTTAAAAATAAAATAAATTGAAAAATTATTGATATTTTTTGGTCCATCTCGGAAAACAAATAACAAAATAAATTTTGTAAAACGTTTTATTTAGATTGAATTTTAGTCAATAACTTTTAGCAAAACTAAAAATTGCATTAATTTATCTTCCTACACTAATTCTTTGAATGCCATTCTCTAAATAATAATATCTCATTCAAATCTCAATTTAATGAAATTAGAATTGATACTATTAGCTATAAAATAAATTTATATTTAAATATATTGCAAAAATGAAATCGTCTGTAGACTTAACAACTTTGAATTTGGAAATACTAAAATATTTTTATGAATGCCGCAGACGATATAAATATAGCTGACTTAGTTTCAAAACTATGCAAGTCGAAAAATGATTGTTGTTTCACCCTAATAACTATTTAAATTGCACATAAGGAGCAATAATTAAGATTTTAAAATAGAGCAATAATTTTATGTACTGATCTACGAGGGATTTAAAATAATATTTCTAAATGTATTTTCCTATTAGAATCGAAATAAATTGAATCTAAGCTAATCGAATCAAAATTGAACTTAGGATATTTTAAAACCAGGTCGACAATATACCATTAGTTTTTTATCACATAAAATGGGGGGTGGGGGTTTAGAACAGATTTAAAATTTGTAATGGAAAGAGTGGATATAGTTAAAGCAATAATTTTCAAATTAGAAGCTACGAATAAATTGAATTTAGCTGTCTGATATATCAAGCATCAAATTGTTGCTCACTAAATTATAAAAAATCATTTCTTATATTCTCAACTTTTTAAATCTTTATATCTTCAACTTTAACACCACTGCATCTCAACACCTATAGTCATAAAAATTCGTAGTCAGTGAAGATGGGCACATATGGAAAAAAAGGAATTATGTCTTTTTGAGTAAGCATTAGGGGAGATATCGACAACTGTCGTGTATTTTTAAAAAATAAGAAAGCATTAGATCTACAATTGAAGACAATTAATAACAGAAAAAAGACTTGTCTGCATTTGAATTCTGCATAAAAATAATACGATAATAGAAACAAAATATCATATAAATGAAGAATAATGCTAAAAAACAATTCGTAAATTTAGATCCAGAAAAATGTAAAGCAAAGTCTATATGCAGATACAAAATATCTGGGACAGGATTGAAAAAGAAATATACATAAAAAAGTAAGCAGTCTACTGGGAACATCTTTTACATTTTTGTTTTATTTTTTATTAAAGCAGTTTATTTATACGGAATAATCCATAAGCTTCATTTCAATATACTTATATTTAATCCATGATTTAAAAAAATTAGATATTTCTATTTTGTTTTCAACTGGACACTAATACTGGATTAATTCTCCTATAACCCAGACTTCCCTTGTTAATAATTCAATGTGAAAAACAAAAACAAAAAAACATTGTACCATTATGAACATGTGCAGTAGCCACTCATCTGCAACAATGTTATCTACAAGTTCCGTATCGAAAACCCAATTTTTTTTCTACTTCTCTCGCACCCATTGCTTGTTCAGATGAATTAAATCCCAACCAGCACTTCTATCGCCACTTATTAGAGTCATAACAAAACTTTCACGCCTAGTTTGGCGATTTAGCATTTCTATCAACAGGTCATAAGTTCCACTTAGCAAAAAAAAAAAAAATGGTTTTAATTTTCTTTGTGAAAGGCGGAATTCGTATTCTCTTTTTTGTGTGTGTGTGCATTCCAGCCGTTCAGCAGAGCATAGCCAATGATTTTCAGTGTAACCACGTTGAAACACAAAACAATCAGGTTCAACTTATAACCTGACATTTGCTTTCCGCCCTTGTATGCCCATTCGAAAAAAAAATCAATTATTGAATTGTGTTCCTTGTTCAGCTAATTCATTATTTAACGATGCATTTTGTCGAGTTTGTTCGATAATGACAGATATTTACCATAATGTTTTAATGATTTAAGGAAATCTGATTTTGTACTTATTTTGTATTGATATTTCATTTATTTTAATAAACTGTTTTCAAAATTAAAAGAAGATTTCAGAAGTTCACCAAAATTACAATAAAACAAATTGTGTTTTCGGGAAATTAATGAAGCGATTTTGTTACGACCAATAGAAAATAATAAGGAAAAATATTTAAAAACTTTTACCGCAATGTTTCATCCCATAATATATTTTCTTGAAAAAAATGTTGTGCAAGCTGCTTCATGAAAAATTTTTAAACGGTAATAATATATAAAAAAGTAAATAACGATATCAAACGAAGATATAAATTATCTGCACTTTAACCGATTAAAATAATCACCACTTGAAATGAATTCAATCTCTGATTATATTAAAATATTAATTAAAAGTTACTTTTAAATGATGTATATAATAGTGATTCACTTACTAAATTATCTGTATCTTTCAAACACGAGACGTGCGGTGCTAAAACATAATTTTCAAGTTTTATTCTATGTTTTGGTATTCGCATTATACGATTTCTTTGAAACGCTTTCTTGATGTTTTTGCAACTCAAATACTTCTTTTCATTTTACCTTACATTTAGATAATGTACATAATAGTGTTTCACCTACTAAATTATTTTTTCCTTCAAACACAGTATGTGTGGGGTTAAATCCTAATTTTCAGGCTTTATTCTATCTTTTGTCATTCGCATTATACAGTTTCTTTAAAATGCTTTCCACGATTTTTTTAAGTAATTCAAACACTTTTTTTCATTTTGATTTTTTATTTCTTCTGGTTCACGTTGCAATCGATTTCACCCTGTAATTGCAATACAGGATATAACTATCAAATATTCCGCTAATTATTTTCTCCAGATTTTCGAATTTTCAGGTTGGTACTGTCAACAAATATTATGTGAAAAGAAAATTCAAGTTCCGACTAATTATAGGAGATGCTATAAGCCTGATGATTCAACATACAAACCGCCTATTAGATTGAGATATTTAAAAAAACAATAATTTGAAAAAAAATATTCGAGCGTTTTTCAACTTTTAAGAATAAGAAAAGTCGTAAAGTGGCGAAATAAAAAGAATAAATAAATAAGGAAGGGACGGCGTGAACTTTAAAAAACAATAAAAACTTTTAAGGTGTACGTACACACTTGAAACTTCGAAATTCGTTCAAAATATCGAATTTTTTTTTATTGCTTAATAATGTTCTCTGATCCTTTAACTTTCAAACGATACCAAGATGTTGTCAATATGCGAAATATTTATCGAGTTATAATTATTTTTCTTGAGGTGCTTTCATTAAAAACTCTAGTTACAGTTTTTTTAAACTCATTTTATGAAGAATTATATTTTTCCACTATGTTGCTTCATTCAAACAAACATAACTCAACAAGAAATTAAACAAATGCAATTATTTATATATCAAAATAATCTGTATGAAACAGTGGATGTTTTGTGCCTCAATCAAAATTATATTTTTAGAAATAAAATTTTAATAGCCATTTAAAAGTTAAAATTACAGAAAAAATATCGCTTTTTCTATTCATCTTTGATGAAAAAATTGTTAAAAAAAACTATATATTTTTATAACTTGATTGAGGCAGGCAACCTAAAGACTAATATTAGACATAATTTCCAACATTATGCCTAACAATATATATCTATACAAATTAGAATTAAAGATATCATGTTTAAAATAATATGCTAATTAGCTCATTAAATATTATTTAATTAATTAATAATTAGTGTAATATGTTTTTTTCTCACTGAAATGAGTTTAAACATATATTAATGACCTACTGTAAAAAAACTGGATTTTTAAAGTTAAAATTAAAAAAATAAACTTCTAGTGTGTACTTACACCTTAATTTTACTTTAAAATTTAAATAAAAATGCGAAGTTTAAATCCGAATTTCTTTACTCAAACAAAAGTAATAATAGCAAGTTTCTAAAAGCAATCATCAGCTTCTTCAAAAACAGGCATTACAAGAATTATTTTTTACACCCTATAATTGAATTTTCAAGCAGCAAACATTTCTTCCTAATACTCCTCTTCATTCTAGAGAAATAATAATGCAAAAATCAGATAAAGAAGAAAAGATGTTGGCGAAAACTTTTGGTAAAACAAACACTACGGATGCAGTGAACCGTTCACTTCAAAAGCAATTTAATTGTTGTCAGAGCGAAAGTAAGTTGCTCGTGGGAACAAAAACTAATAAGTAGTCTGTATGAGGAGACACGTAATTATATTGAAAAAGCATTTGTGATTGAATATATGGGAATTTGAGGTTGAGGGGGAGGTTTTGATTCTATCCTTAAATATTTTTTCTCGAAATTCCCGTCGCATCGTTTCCACTCAAACATCATCTAGAAGTATTTTTGTTGGTCGCATTGTCTAAAATGTAAAAGATCCACTAGATGCATTTTCACTTTTTCTCAACATCAAAAGTTAAAAAAAAAATCATGGTATTCGGCTGAAAATAATATTCTTTGTGTTTCAGAATAATTATTCCCGAAACGTGATTTTTTTCTGTTGCCATGCAATAGTTGTATGAAAGGAATGCAATTTTTGATTAAGGCGATAAATAATAAGAAAATAAGGAATTATTTTTTTTTATATTGAGTATTTGTTTTCTATTATTTGTAAACTTAATGTTAAAAACTGATTTGTTTCATTTTAGTTTAGCTATTACTACTTGATTTTGAATTCGTATATTTTTTGAGAAATTTAACAACACACATATCGTTAGGGAAAAAACATTTTCCTCCAGTGTTTGTATTGTATGAAAAATGTTATTCATCTGGTATTTTCCTATTTTTTTCTCAACTTTAGAAAAGAAATAAAGGAATGAAATGTGTTTAAGAGTGATTTCCTTTACTACTTCGAATAATTCTTACTGAAAATTTTAACTGATACCATGCGTTATCAATTAGAAAATCGCATTTTTTTAAAAATTCGATAAATGATTTGAAAATAAAGAAAGAAAAGCGTGTTTTGTCATTTAAATGTTTAAATTTACTGACTGATATGCTATAATTTTAAATAATTATTAATTAAAATTTAAATTAATTACAATTCAAATTAATTATGATTTAAATTATTCAAATTTTAATTCAATTATATTTCGAATTAATTTATTGTCGTTTAAATGAACTTATTATAATTTTAATTAATTATTAAATTTAAATTAAGCGATTGTCATTTAAATTAAATAATTATAATTTTAATTAATTAATTACAATTTAAATAATTATTAATTATTTCTAAATAAAAAGTCGAAGATTTCTTCCTCAACTTTAATATATTTTCTTAAATAGACAGAAATTGTTCTATGCATAATTTATTTATTTCTGCACTATTTCAAAGAGAAAGAGACCAATATTATACAAATGTAGAAGTTTAAAATAACCAGACCAACTCATTTGAAAAAAATTTTTTAAAATGTAGGAGCTACAAAAAAAAAAGTTGCTATAAATCTTATTCTACATATGCTCGTACATATATAAACTCCATTGCAAAGCAAGCAAGTGAGTATATATATACTCCTGAATGTATTCATCATAATCAATAACAATTTGATTATGCAAAAAAAGTTACGATAAATGTCACTATTCTAATTATTTAAATTGAAATCTCGTATCGATTCTAATGTAATGAAATGTGACACATTTTTGAATGTAATTCCTTTTCTAATATCTGCAATTAGAATTCTTAGTAATAAAATTCTTTGTTTAAAGGGAAAGTATAAATTTCATAAAGCTCTCTTTATTGCAAAGTTCGGAATAAAAATATATATTACGTCAGTTACTGATGATGTGATCTCTCGTAGTTTTTGAAGCATTATCATCTTGAGTTATTATCTATTATAAAATGATCTCCTCCACTCTCATTTAAAAAAATTAAATTAATGCTAATATCTTCTTATGTTGCATTTAAAATATTCATTTAATTACTTTGGTACTAGAAAAAAAATGTATACTAATCATAAAAACGCAAATGGTATTAGATTTCCACTCCGAACTTTTCTTCTAATAAATTTTTTGTTATTTGTGTTAATGCATATCTTCTTCAATACATGCCAAAAGAAGGACAAACCTATTTTTAAATTTTGCATCTCCCTTTTCATGAATAACTTAAATCTTTTCTAAAAATTACGAAACTATTATTTGCAACGTCTGAAGTTGATAAAAAGAAAGAATACCAACAAAATATATTATTAAATATTTAATAATGTGTTAGTAATATTTAATGTATTAATATTTTAATAATGTGGCTGAATATAACTCTCCCTAATTTGAGAAACTGGCTTGTTTTCTCTTTTCTAAATTAATCTCAAATACTTCAAATAGTATTTTCTTGAAAATTTTATCAACAAAAAATTATTGTGATAGAAGATTGTTAGCAAACATTAATGTAAATTAGTGTAAATCTACTTTAAAACATTGAGCAAATTCAAACAACTAATAGAATCTGCATATTTTCGATAAATAAAAGTGCATCTATGGTTCAAATAAATAACTCTTTTGGCATTCTATGTAATTTTATACTTAGTAGGTTTTTATTTATCAATAAACTAAGTAAGAAGAAAGCTGAGGAATTATTCTCATGGTGAATGTTATTTTGATGAAGAAATTTCTGCAATATTTAATTAGAAAAATTAAGTCTGAAATCTGGTAAGCTATCTTCAGAGGTAATTAAGATCTTTAACTTAAAAATTCTATTTCTGATAAGTTATAAAGAAAACGAATTTTTATTTCAAACTAGCCGCCTTTGGCGACCAGCCGGTTCACCAGTATTACCGCTCGCTACAATTTTCAATTAAATATTTTAAGTAACTGGTCTCTTAATAGATTCTCAAACAAAACATTTTTAATCTTCAAATTTTGATAGTCATACCAAACTTATACTGTTTAGATCGTTTCGTTCAATTTACTATATATATTTTGCTAATTTGTTGTCATTTCCGGTAAAACTTCAACTTTAATTTAAAGTGGAAATGATGAAATTACAATTAATATAAAGATATTTTTTAATAAAACCAAGCGTTTTATTTTATTTATCATCTTTGTGTTATTTATTTATTATTATTATTATTGAATATGAGTATTGCAAACAGAATCGCTCGGTATTTACGTCTTATGTAAACTACAAAATATTTTTCATAATTTATGTAATATCAAACAATAATTCAACAAAAATTTCTCAGATTCAGCATAAACTTCAGTTTTTACTTTTGCTTTCAAAAGGATTGAAATGAAATCAATAATAATATTTTGTTCCGGTCTATAAATATATTTCAAAAATTATGAAGTCTAAATTTAATGCAGTAAGGTATCATATTCTGAGAAATATTCTGGACACAACAAATTTTAAATAAATGAATGAATGTTTCTATTTTCCACGATCAACTAAGACTTATTTATGAAGTTTTGAATTTTAAAAATTTAGAAAAACTCAACATTTTCATAATCTTAGGCCAATTAATCTTGAGAAACCTGCGCGCTGATTGGCGTATTTTCTTTGAAGCGATCGATGGAAAATCTAAAATATCCTTTTTTTTATTGAATAGTGATATTCAAATTTTCATAAATCAGTCAGTTTAAGTGATTGATTTAGTAGATTGGAAATTAACTCTTTTTATTTAAAATATTAGTGTTTCAAGAACATTTTGTTATTAGTGATTTCCACAGCAGAAGCTTTATGTAAAATCAAAAATTCGTTATTTATTAGAGCATTTATTGAATCAAGTTACATAAATTATAATCATTTTCCATTTAGTCTATTTTAGCAGATCTGTGTCTTACTGGTTTACAAATTAGCTGTGTGGCCCTGATTTGAATGGATATCCTGTTCATATTAAACAAAACTTGCCTTAAAATAAAACTGATTTACTGGATTAATAATATAGAGAGTGTAAAAGATCATAAAATAATTTTTCTTGAATTTATTTTTTGAAAAAATAATATTTCATATTTGTTTCATTTCCTACAGACACGTGCCGAAAATTATATTTTTGCAGATTTCATTTCCAAAAAGATTTAATTTATTTTTAATTAGAGCTTTAATCAATGTGATGGCAACACTTTGAAAAAAGCTAATTTTTTTCCATGAATGCGAAACGTGCTCGTGCAGCTTAAATTTTATTTTTATTTTGTACGAAAAAAATTGTTGAAAAATATAGTTAAAATATTTATTTAAAAATTCATTAAAAATAGAAATTTAATTTTAAGGTTAAAACATTGGTATCATTTAAAAGATAAATTTTTTATCTTTAACTTGATGTAAAAATCTTTTTTGTGCGGTAATATTTTCGGAAGTTACAGCAGAAACACGCCAAAATTTTGCTTAATTTTTAAATAAATAAAATTCTAATTAAAAATTCGAAAAAATAATCCACAGGTGCCCATTCCCGGCCTCCAAGGTATACACGTGCCAAATTTGGTAGCTGTAGATTGAATGGTCTGGCCTGTAGAGCGCCAACACACACACACACACACATTAAGCTTTATTATAAGTATAGATGATATTATTGCTTATAACTATAATATAAGTAATATCAATTATGTTGTATCAAAGAAATCCTCAATCTTTCCTGATTTCAATTTCATTAAAGTATTGTATGAAAATTATATTGGAATCTTTTCCCCATAAATAACATGATCTTTTTGCACAATAAATAATATTTTCTTTAAATTAAGTATAATTTAAGAATCATTGATAGTGATAAATTTAATATGTAATAATGAAGGCATTTTAAGTGAAACAATAATCTATTTGCATTTTAAAATTAATGGTTAAATTTTAGTTACGTTTAAATATATGATTTTGGCCCTGCCTACTCTTTTAGAATAATTAGTTTTTAGTTTTTATTTATTAAACATTTTAAATATAATAGTTTCTTTCATTAAAATTCTTAAAAAGGTAATTTTAGAAATTGAAAATTCAATTATTTGGTTGTATTCTTATGCACTTTGTCATGGTTGATTTTATTAGACTAAAAAAAGCTATTAACTAGAAGCATTGTAGTTGTTGTATTTATTAGATAAAAATCTCAAAATATGAAAAATAAATTAACTCAAGTAAGGTCAAAAATCGCAGCGAATTAAGTCTTTCTTATAATAATGAAAGAGTGTAAAGAATAAAAATATATGCATATTTCACTATCCTACTTTCATTCTTGGAGAAAATGCACTTATAATAACTTCCGTTTTTATGTTAGTAACGACTGACCTACTCGCCTGACTGATGGACTATTATTAAAACAAAAATTAGAGATGTGTTGCCTGTAAGATTCACATGACTAAGCGAGGACAAAGGTTTTTCCATGCATTTGATCGAAATGTGAATATCTGATGATGAATTTTTATCAATAAATATTTCGTGGATGATGAACATAAGAATAAAATAGATAATATCGCGAGACTAATGACCATCTTTGCAGATACAAAGGTAAAAAAGGAAATAAAATATTTTATCAACAGATTTAATTATTATATTTATTTTTTTCTTAGTTTATATATATATATTAATAATTCATTAATTCAAAATGTTTGCACTTTTACGATTGGCAGCAAGCGGGCAAAAAAAAATATAGTCTGCTTAAAATACGTCAGCGTTTCGCTGGCTTTTGAATAAGAACTGAAAAAGTAATGAAGGTTACTTCGTAATATTTTTTTTCTTTTCTTAAACTGTACAATCTAGTTTGTTCCGGATAGAACAAGCCTTTTAAACACGACAAATTGTGTCTCGGAGAACTCTTATAACAGGTTTGAAGCTATTATTTATCTATCGATATTAATGAAAAAAAGAAAAAAAAACTCACAAAGTCAACAATTTATTAGTTTCATATTTCTCTTGGTGCAATATTGATTAAGAGTCTTGAAATCTTTTTGAATATTTTTATATTAGATATATTCTTTTTCCAAATACAGTACAAATATTTTTGCCTCTAAAAATTTTGAAATACCAAGTAAATACATTTTTTATTTCTATTTGCTACACTTTTAATTAGGAATTTCTAAACAAAGAATTTTTATGCATCGAAAATAATGTAGTTCCGTTTAAAAGCTGAAATACTTAATGCATTAGAAATTAAAATTGCTCTTAATTTAGGAAATTATATATCTCTAATAGAAATTCTTTATTGTTTTTGAGCATTTTATGAAAAAAATATGAAAAGCCTATTTTTTTTTCATATCTGATTAAAGTTGCAGGAATTCTTTCAGCAAAAAAAAATCGTTTTTAATATTTTCTATGGTAAATTTTTTGTAAGTTTTTATTTCTCCCTTTTATACATCCGTTTAAAATTAACAATTTTTGCAATAATTCTATTTACTTTTTGTGATTATTTTGTCAGGACTAAATAAAGTAGACTAATGAAAATTGGATATGCAAATTATAAGGTTTATAGCAGGCTTATTTATTTATCTATTTAATGAAAATATATTTCATTTATGGAACTTTGTAAATACTAATGCTTTAAATTATTATTTATAATCAATAATTTTATAATTAAAATGATATTTCTATTTTATGGAAATAAAATGAAAATAGATATAAAATCGAAATTTAAATAGAATCTTTTTCAACAATTTTAAAAAACGGGTAAATGATTAAAATTTTGTAATATATTAATGTGAAAACTTTTTTTAACAAAAATTTCCAACAAATGTGTGTGTGTTTTTTTCTCAATTTTCGACAAATGTATCTTTGTAAAAAAAGCTTCTATTTTTCGTTAATAATACAGTTCTATCAAATTCATTTATTTGCATATAAAATAAGGGTAAAGCTGATTCTAGGGTTTCCTAGAGTCATCTTTGAATGCATTTTCCATCATTCTTTTTGAATTTAGTAATATAAAAATATAAATAGAAATTAGTTTTTATCACTTTTTATAAAGCAAACTTTATAATTTTCCCATTAAAGAAAGGAATCAATTCCTGAATCAAGAGAATTCAACCAACTGTGCCCCATTTATTATTTACATGTCACTTTTTTCAGATTGCTTGCACATTGTGGTTAAAAAAACTGATGTTAAATTTTATCCCAAAACAATGTGCCATTAAGTTTTAAGAGGCTAAATTTGATGGTATATACTTTTGAAGATGGTTCCCAACTGCAAAACTGCGCTCAGTTGTGACGGGGAAAACTGGTAAGATATTTAAAAAAATTGTTTTTGAAATCTATTTAAAAATTTAAATCATGTAATCTATGCTGGAAAATAATTATTAATTAAAAAACTAATAATGGAATTCAGGATAAATATTGAATGCATGTTTATGGAAAATATCTCATTGTAAAAAGAAGAAGATGCAGATCGTTTTAGACTTACCGTTAAAAGAGTCAAACCCTTGGAGCTATTATTGTTGATAAGCATAGTCGTTAGATGTTTTCGCCTCTCTCTCTCTCTCTGTGTGTGTGTGTTTCGGATTCCTTATTCCCTATTTTTTTTTTGTTGAAAAATTGAATAAAAGCGATAATTTCAATCGAATTAAATGATATTTTCTAAATTAATATTGAAGAGCAAAATTAGTATTTTTTCCTTTCGAGGATTTTCTCTTTTCCCATACCAAACTAAAAAATATATTTTTTGTCATCTTATTAGTTTTAACATTGGGATATATTTTCAAGCGTTTCATCATGGAAGACATCGTGTTATAAATTTGTGTATACGAAAAGTTCCTAGAAACAATAATATTTTGAAAAGAATAATAAATAATAATTATTTAATAATATTTCTTGAGTTGAAATTTCATCACTATTAAATTTTAAAAGTTTCAAATTTCACATGTTTTTGCAAAGAATTTCGATTGAATTCGACTTTTGTTTTTGTAAAAAAACAAAACTTGGACTTTTGTTTTTGTAAAAAAGGGGGGGGGGATAAATTTTTATATATTTTTTTTTCTTCTTTTTTTTTCTTGAGTATAAATTATCAACAAAATGCCAGGAATCAAAGGTAATATTTTCGAAATATATATATATATATATAAACCTTCAGATCGAGTGTTGAAATTTTATTTTTATTTATTACTTTTATAATATTTAAATTAAAATTCCTTTTAATCAATAGGCCTTTAATCATCTCAACTGAAAATTATATTTCACACAAAAACATGCGTGTGATTAAAATCATAAAAAGAATTCTCTTAAATCAACTTTCATATATTGTCGCTCCATATTTTATATTTAAAGAAAGGTTGCAAATTATGTTTTTATTCGGAATTACATCTTTATTTTCTCATAAGTCCCATGAACTATATAATTTCTTCAAAATGAAGTGCAAATGCATTAATTAAATAAAACATACAAAAAAACAATTTTTTTAAATTCTCTTTGACTAATTGAAACTAAGCATGTACAAAGTTTTGTGGATAAGTATAAAATTAGGAAAATTATACATAATTTTATTATGTATTACACATAATTTAATTATGCATTATTTTATTCTTTCCGATTGTATATATTTGATCTATTATTTTTAATCTAAACGCAGTAATTTTATTTCATTTACTCCTCATTTATACCAGTCTTGTTGTTTTGATCGGAAAGATGGATTCATGAATCTTGTATACAATATATACTTTGGAAGTTGATACAGAGCTTTTGGAAAATATATATGGAAAGCTTGATTTTCAAGCGCAATTATTGAACAAATATTTTCATGCGTGAACACATAATGCTTACATATTTATTTACAATAAAAGTGTTGGGGAAAATCCTTTAATATATGCATATATTTATGTTCAGATAATCAATCAAAATGTTTAATTTATAAATCATCTCCTTTTTTATATGCAACACAAAATACAGTGAATGCCAAATATTTGCATTCTTTATTATAAAAAAAATAATCTTCTCTATTTAAAATATCACTGCTGTTTTGTTGATGTATCACTTGAATAACAAAGTATTTAGTCATGCTTATTCCACACGATATATGGAGGTGGAGTAACACCTTCTCACTCTGAAGGATTTTTTTGTTGTTGATATATGTTTCTTCCCTTCGCAAAGGGAGTTGCCTCCAGTTTCTAAGAGATTCGCTTTCACAGGTCATTGTGCAATTAGTGCGTAGGCGCATCTTGAAATCGAATTTTTCGTGCCCATCTCTAACTATCAATATTTTTAGCCTCCAGTTGAAGCTGAAATAACAGAAGTGTTGAATTAGGAAATAATGAGCTCCTTCTTTTAACTAGATCATGATTCAAAAGAGCACCACAAATGATGCATACATAGATTAACTGAAGCTCTAATTTGTTGATCCATTTTTATTTAAATTATTCCATTATAATTTAAAGGTTATTTATTTACAGTGTGTAGATGAATAGCTTTAGTGAAATAAAAAATAGAACAATAAACAAAAAATAGTAGATCTTAAAAATAGAAGATTGGCGAGACCGAGTACAATTATCTTGACCCAATTGCCATAATATCACAGTGGTTGTTCTATAAAAAGAAATACCAATATGAAAATGATAGTTTTAAAAATAAATTTTGATATTCAAAAAATTTATAACAAATCACTGTTTTCTAGAAATAAATCCAAATAGTTTATATTTCAAATTGATCATATAAATCAAATCTGCATAATTATTCTACTTCTAAAAAATCAGGGTCAATTTTCGGTGGAATTAAATTTTAATATTATTTGTTGATATGAAGTAAAAATAGAACTGAAGTACAAATTAAAAGATTTTTAAAAATTTATAGGAAAAATTTAATAATTGAAATGAACCGGCTCATTAAAAGTAAAAATAACATATTTTGTTGTAATTTTTATTTAGGAGTTCCTTGTATCTTTGTTTATTTATTTTGAAATATATATATATAATAAATTGCATGGCCATGCGTCATATAGGTATCGAATTATGGCTTCTTAAACTTATGAAATGGAATTAAATCATTCAGAGACGCTGTACTTTTTATACTTGAAATTGTGAGTAATGTGTAATTTTTGTATACAAAATCGAATGAAAATGAAGGTGTCTTCAAATTAGTTATTAAAATTCCAAAATGTTAAGGTGTTAAAGAAATTGCAATACAGGTTGCATTTCGATTTTAGTTTTCTTTGTTTGGGCCTCTTACTGATTAATTATTTTATTTTGAGCAACAGTTTGAAATAAAAAAAAAATAAAAGGTATTATAATAAGTTCAAGAAACGTCTTAAGTTCAAAGTTTTCAAAACATTGGTCTAAGTAGCACAGCTCTGAACAATATGGAATTTTCACAAATAAAGAAAATATTACAGCAATAAATCATTTCCTTAGCATTTTCCGCTTATTTATAATGCGAAGCGATTCAGGTTCACGGTGTTATGTCATTGGACTCGGTTCAGCATATTCTATCCTCTATAATCCAGGTTACATAAATGCGATACACAATATCCATTGTGGCAGTGTTTCCAAATCCTACATTATAAACAAAAACAATAGAGCCTGCGTACACTAAAAACAATTTCGTGCATATCATATCTATTTAAAACCCTCCATGTTTATATGCCTTTTCATAAGCCAGTTGTTGGTGGAGGGGTCACTTTTTTTGTCATTCAGCTCTCATCTGGGCGCTGAAGAAAAGGAGGTTCCTAAGGTCCCGACCCTCTAAGCGCCGGCACATCGATTGACCCACATATTTGACTACCAGAGACCTGTTTCACATTGCCTCTGACTTGTTTGAAGTTAATTTTGAAGGAGTTCTAGACAACTTTCTCTTACAACCGGTTTTTGAAAAACTTTTTACTACTAAAAAATGGTATTCGGTGTAATCTTCTTTGCTTTTGAAAAATTTAGGTCTCCTGTAGATCGAAGGTTTTAGAACTGGAATCATAAAAGATATGATTTTGTCGATGTTATTGGTGAATCTTTTGAAAGTGACAGGATAATTAGGATCAATCATTTCCCTAAAAAGAAAATAATTAGAAAACTTTAAATCAAGTTAGAGAAATCTGTGTTAACTTGTGGAAGATTTGAGTTTTAAAAAGGAAAAATCTTTCGAAATTTTTTTTAACTCGAAGGTTTAATGCGTTCTTCTTCTTATTACTAATGTTAAATTCATCTTATACATATGTTTTATATAATTTTCTTTGAAATTGAAATTAGCAAACGAAACGCAATGGTTAATTTATCACATTTAATTAAAAAGGAATTGACAGTAACTGACAAAGAACTATTGAAAAAGTTTTTGAAAGCCAAGCACGTACAATTTAATATTGATTCACGTTTCATGATAATATATTGAAATAACGTTGCTAATACAGTTAGAATAATTTTGTAAGGAGTAATTTTAAATTATCTTGCCACAGGAAGGTTCTTTGAAATTGTCTAATTAAGGAAATTGAAATGCAAAATAAAATTGCTGCCAGAACAATTCTTAGAACATTGCATGATATATTTAAACTCGACTAATGAAATGTACTTTGTAAATATTGAATGTATAATTGATGTTGTAATTAAACTGTTAATAATTTTTAATGAAATAGTTTTCTAAAAGACGATTTCATTTCAATGCACAGTTTTATTATACAATCTTATACACAATTTTATTTATTTACTTTTAAATCCTGACATTTCACTAAAATTATTTAATTTTTATTAGTATTTAAAAAATTAATTATAATATTAATAATTAATATAATTATAATACTAATTATATTATTAATAATTTAAAAATTCTTTCATAAAAAAAGTTTTTTATGAAAGAAAAAACATTTTTGAGTCAGTTTTCGAAGTCAAAAATAAGTTATAAAATCAAATTTATAGCAAGGAAGTAATAAACCTGAATTTATAACTTTTTTGTCTGTATTTCTTGTTTATATATAAAAAATTTAACTTCGCACTACTCATAAAAAGAAGCTCTAAAATTTTCTCGAATATGACGATGAAAGGTAATAAAATGTTTGTAACTAATTTTTATACTACAGTTATTTTTATAGAAATATTTATAAATATATTCTTAATTCAGTTTAAAATATTCTAAATTGAACATTTTTTTTAAAGTTCGCATGCATTTCTAAAACATATTTCCGAATAAATGGGCGAGAAAATGCACGATATTAGATTTTTAAAAGTGTAAAACTATCAGATAGACAATGGAAATGATATATTTAAAAACATCGAAAAATGGAATATTTCTTATTCCAACTTTATTTTATATGCTTGTGCCTTCAACATATCAAATGAACGAAAACAAAATAAAATGAATACTTCTTCACTAAGAAGAGAATCAAAATAAGCATGCTTCCTCCAAAAAAAACTTGATTTCATTTCATGTTATAAATTTTGCATTATTTGTCAGAAACTAGTATGATGCGTCTGAATAACATAAAAGTGTCTGAAATGTTGCTATATGCATACCGTGCTATCTATGAAAATTATAGAGCCACCTTTGTGTTTATGTGACCTTTTCATTCATTTCTTATAAGCACAAGCAAAACAATCCAATTTCTTCCGTTGTAACATTCCGAATAATCGCAAGTATAGTCTAAAAGAAGGTAATCTGCTTTGCCGACATAATTTATGCTTGGTCATCTCCGTTGTCCTGGCCTTGTTTTTACCAATCCCTTTGTTGCAATCCGATAAAGGTCAGGATAATATTTTTACGGAAACTTTGTTTAAACGGCATTCTTTAAAGAGGAAGAAGATACTTGCCCTTCATTTACGATGAAATGTTTCCCCATTGAGATCGTCCTATTATATACCTTGAACATATCTTTCAGGGTTGAAATGAATATGACACGCAAGGTGCCAAACGCTCAAGAACGGTATTTAGATAAATGCTTTGTTGCTAAAAGTCATTTCCAAAATGTATCAAAACAATATTCAGAATCCTTCTACATAACTGAAGAATGTCTGTTCATTTTTATCTTCCAGAAAAGAACGCAATGTAACATTATTCTTCTATTAGCAACAAAGTAACGTTCAAAATGCATAAGAACATCATTCAGATTATTGAAATGATTTTGAAGAACATTACTTTTTTAAACAAATTTTTTCTAATTTTTTCCAAGAACATAAAAGCAACGAATAATTCGTGTTCCCCATTATATGAAAAATTCGTCTTTTAAATTATTCTATTTCTTTTATAGGTGGTTTTTGTATTGCATAATTGCAGAGAAAATATCACTTTTACCTGAGCAGATTTGCTTTACTGTTTAGAAAAAAAAATTTTCGTATTTGCTATTTACTTGTTTATATTTGGAACAAACTAGAATCATTCGGCAGAAGAATGCTCATGAGCACCATTCGTGTTTTTTTATAAATGTATATAATATTAAATATATAAAAGAATATGAAAATCATAATTATTAATTTTTTTGATTTCGCAGTGTCATAAATCATTCACTGTATAATAAATTATTTCAAAATACTACTACTATTTTTTTAATATTTCGATTTTTGTAAAATAAAATTCCAAATTAAGAATCGGAATTTATTTAGCACTGTTAAAAAAGCAAAACTTTATGATTTTTTTTTGTGATTTTTTTAACTATTTTCGATATTTGTTGCATTAGTTTTTAGTATCAACATATTTGTCCGTCTTTAAATCCCTTCTTATAAAAAAACAGTCTGACCTATCAGAATCGAAATTTCAAGTATAAAAAGGTATTATTAAATTTATTTTCAAAATTTTAGATATCGAAGATTACTACTTCACCGGTGTGAAAACTTCTAAAAATCAATAACCAAAAAATTTTCTAAAAAAATTTTTCGTATATTAAGTTTTGTCAGAATGAAATATAAATCATGTTGAAAGATGAAAATTTTACCTTATAGGAAATAGAATTTATTTTTTTAAATAAGCTCATATTAATTGGATCTCTCCCAACTTTTTTTAAATGCCATAATTCGTGTTTTTTCAATTATAATATCCTCAGTTTAAATTTTTTTTTTTAATTTCAAATGCAGATAATACCATAAAGATTTTTAAAAAAACGAAAGTGGTTGATTTTTCATTTTTTTTCCTCGTGCATTTACCAGATTTTAATCTTTTCTGGTGTATTAATATTTATTATATGTTAATGCATTAATTTACTAAGGTATAACAGCATTAAAAGTTTTTTTAATTACGTGTAGTGATGCAGTTCAAATCTAGTTTCCAGACGCACAATTTTAGATATGAATTATTTCCGCAAAACATTACAGAAATATTCTAATGTAATTTATTTATGTAAATTTATTTATACATTTTTGTTATGAGCAGGAATTACTTTAATTTTAGAATAGGAAAATACACTCTTAAGTACCATTTTTAATAACGTAATAGTTCTATCCATACTAGTGAATCTACAAAATGATAGTTGGTTCTTGATTGCATAACTGCGGTTACGTAATACAAAAAAAAAATTGTCAGGAAAAGTATAATTAGTTGAATAAAAAGGGTTAAATATATATGTGGTTGATAAAAAAACAATTTGTCAGGAAATTTGTAGTTTGTTGAATAAAAAGGGTTAAAAGTTCGGGAAATTTCATCTTTCTAGTTCTTTCACTCTAAATTTGCATTTCCCTTTTCACTATTTGTGTATTTTCCTCTCCCCATCAATGTATCTATTATCAACGAATTCACCTGTTGTTTCAGAGGTCAACTGTACTTAAAAGATAATGAACTCACTCTTTTCAACAGAAAGAAGTAAACATTTGGAAATAAAAAAATGTTTGTCATTTTTTTATGTATTTATTTTCTGCCTGAAAACTGACGTATGCATTGACAGCCCAAACCCTGTCTGGCCACTAGACAGTGGTGACTGACAGTTAAATGCACCTAGACCAACCACAGAGGCCTTTCAACCCATTTTTTTCGTTTTTAGTGACACCCGCCTTCCGTTTTCAAATGCAGATTCGAGTGAAAAGAATGGTGTCCCGATCATTCAAACACCGGCGGAGGCTTTTCGATGTTCTAGGAACACCGAATTTCATGCATCCCGTTTTTAAAAAGGCGTCTTCTTGGAGTTGAGTTTCTGCTCTGTTTCGCAAAATCAGTCACTGTAATGGGTTGCGTTTCTGCAGGAATCTTATTGCATCCTTTGAAGAAGAGTTATGACAGAAATTTTGCATATGAATGATCAGAAATTTTCATTCTGATGGAAGAAGGAAGCTGAGTTAATTGAGCTCTTAAGTGTGGATAAGTCTTCTCTTCGATTCAGAAGTGTGTTTATTATTCGTTAGATCGAGGAAAAGGGTTCCTTAATTCAATTGGTGAGCAAAAAAATATGTGAAAATGCCACCGATGCCAATTATATGTGTGAGAAAGGAAGTTAAAAACTATTTTTTTCTTTGGTTTTTTCAAAAGATGCTTCCTTGTGCAATATTGCTATTTATTAAAAAATTATTATAATATCGACGGAAATAGCTTATTCCTTGTTAATAGGTGAATAATTTTCATGAAAATTTAGGTAAAATATATCAAATTAATTAAATCAAAACATCAAAAGAATTTTAATTATTCTTTTTCATTTCCTTTTCATTGATTCACTAATTTATCATTTTCTTAAGTTTTATTCACTATAAAAAATTATACATTGATTGCTATAAAATTACTAATTTTAAAAAGAACATTTATCTTTAATAACATTTCTTAAATCAGTAATTCATTTTGCAGTATGATTTAATTAAAAATTAGTCAAAAACTAATTCAGGAAATTTATTTTCGTCTTGCAAATAAAACGTTTTGCATTAAAATCAAGTTAATCTTAGGCTTAAAAAAGTCTTACATGATACAGAATAAGACATCTTTTAATTTTATATTGTTGAATTTTAATCATTCATTTTGCTTGTATGCTAATTTTCTTGAGAATAATTAAACTACTTTGGGATTATTTTTAAACATTGAACATACTTCTTATCGTCTCCTTATAATATGCCTTTGCATTTTTATTATTTCTTAATTGTTTCAATCTGATTAAAATAACATATCTCAAAAATTAACATTCAACAAAATAAAGAATAAATCACATTTTTCATTGAAACTTTAAAATTATTTTTCTTTTTCAACATATTTGTGGCTATTCACAGTAGAAATGGATTTCCTCGTAAATCATTGTAAGAATCGTTTTCGAAAATTGATTCTAAACTTCGGATAATGCGATATTTTTGGAACAAAAGGATATAAATTTAAATTCAGCAATTTCTAAAATGTATATCCGAATTCTCTATCAGTCCAATTGTATCTTAAGGACATATATTATTATATCGCTTGATGGCTTTTATATTCAATGACTTCGATAAAATGCTGACTTGCAATTCGAAATTACTTTGTCATATTTGCTTCAGAAATGCTTTTATAATGCTAATAAAATTTAGAAGTATAAATTATACAAAAGCGGAAATTGATATGCCTTTTTTTATTTTGATTTGTTATACTTCTGTCCTATTCTAAGTCAGAACTGTTAAAATAACATTCGGAAACATACTAGACATCACTGCTAAAGTTATCAAAAGCTACTTATATTGATCAAAAACACATGATTAAATATAGATTCCAGACACATTAAAGATTAAAATTAAGCTATCTAGAAGCGCAAATTAAAGAAGAACAATGTGACCGTAAGTTTTATAACAGATTAATGAGAAGTTGTGACTCAATGTAATAGAATAGAAATAAATCTTTTGTAATTTAATAGTATTTGAAGCTTTATTAAACTTGGATTGAAATAAAAAGTCTCAAAACATGGGTTCCCATTTCGGGTATAAATCTGTTTTTGTAATTTAATAATATTCGAAAAACTTAACTTGAAATTGAAATACTTGATGGAAAATTCATGTTAATAAGATTTGAACTTTAACTTGAACTTCTTATTCCAATTAAATTTGAATTGGAATAAGAAATCTCTCAACATGATTTTCCCTCTTCAGGCATAAATATGTTGGATTCTTTTACTTGATTATATATATACATACAAAATGCTTATGTTTGGAAGACTTAAGCTATTAATTCAATATTATTAAGAAAAAGTACATCAGTTATCGTTTGGACATCTATAGAGTCATTAAAAGTATTTACGAGTAAATTTAGCTTTATTATTATACATATCATTTATAATAATGAAGGTATTATTTTATAATTTATAATAATACATACCTTTCAACTTTTTGAATTTAAATGTGTACTTCAAAATAGAATTTATTTTCAATACTCTAGATTTGGCAGATATTATACAGAGAACTCCCGAGCTAGTAGAGGCTCAATAAAAGAAATTCATTTCAATAATTAGTTAAGAAATTACTTATATTGAGAAAGATATCAATACTATTTAATGAAAATAAAATTTATTTTTCTCTGATATTATTCCTTCTGAATTTTTGTATAAACTTAAAATTTGATTTTCAAATAATTGCCTATACCATATCAAATTAGTTGAAAACTATGTGTTGACTTGCTTATTTACGTTTCTAAGGAAATTTGAATAGCGTCGTAAATTCAGGACTTCATATTTGATTTAATTCATTGTCTAACCAAATTTTTAATTGAAAAGTAGATAATCAGGCCTATTTTACCTTTTAATAAATCTATTTAACTATCCATGTCTATAAAATGCCTTATCTGACGCGTTTTAAAAGATTTTCTACAATTTGCTGTTAAGGAATAGTTAAAAAATTAATTGAATAAATGCCAGTATGTCGATCAAACTCTTAAGATATATTGCTAACATTTTTCCTGTGATTCCGAATTTCCAAATTTTGATATCACTTAGTAAAATTAAGTAATATTTTTTCTCATTTTTAAAAATTGTTGTTTCTTTTCATCAATAGAACGAAATGGTCTTGGTCACGGTAAACTAAGGCAGAAAAAATTAACAGTTTTATAGAAGAAATTAAAACTGAACATTTCTGATGATCCGATGATAGATGTTGTTTATCTTTTACGGGAAGAAAGAATTATTTTAAAAATGTTAATTATAAAATTCGCAGTTATCAAGAGAAGGTTTCATTTAATTTCTTTCAAATAAAATACTTTGGTATTTTTGAATATTGGATTAAAAATAAACTTTTGTCGGTAAATTGCGACAACCAGCTTTATAAAATTGACTTTTATAAAAAGTTCTATGAATCTAGATTAAAGAATTTGTGGAATTTAAACTGAATGAAACTTTTTTAATGTGTTAACTTTATTCCTTCAAACTTTGATATCTTTTACTAATGATTACGAAATTCCTTTATATTCATTAAGTATTTGAAAAAAATTCACTCGCATAAATATCCAATATCTGTTTATGAATTTATAAATTGCGCCAGATGATAATAATATGGCATCGAGTTTTGATTATTTGTGCATTTAGTAATAAAACCGCAGCAAATATCTTCGAAATTTTTTCAAAAATTTCTCAATACAAGTCTTACAATTGCAAAAGAGTATCTTTCAAGTGTATCTGAAACACATTTCGAAATAACACTCGGATGAAATCATCGCAGCAATTAACCAGTTCTTTTGCAGACCTCAGAAATGAGGAAAAAGAAATCTACCTTAGTATTGAGAGCATTTCTGAAACTAAAGGCTAAAAGAAAAGCATTATGACCACGTGATCGGAAGTTTATTGATTGAATAAGAATCAAGATATGAGACCCAAATACAAAAATATATTTGTCCCTAGAAACGGAGATTTCTCGTTTTCTTCATGTGTCAGGCAGTATTATTACATCATATAGCAAATCAAAAAAAGGAAAACAACAGAAAAGTTTCAAAGAATTATATTTTATAAAGTAGCAAAATAGTTCTTTTTTCAAATATATTCTAATAAAACATTATAAGCATAAACATTCTTTTGTTCTTGCATAATTTCAATGAAATTAAATTTCATCAAACAAATTCGTGAATAAATAACCAGCCCTATTGAATAGTTAATGTTTTGATGTTTCATAGCAAATTAAATTCTTTCTTACCTTCTCTCTCCCTCTCCCTCTCTCTGTCTCTCTCCCTCTCTCTCTCCTCTCTCTCTCTCTCCTCTCTCTCTCTCTCCTCTCTCTCTCTCTCCTCTCTCTCTCTCTCCCTCTCTCTGTCTCTCTCCCTCTCTCTCTTCTCTCTCTCTCTCTCTCTCTCTGTCTCTCTCTGTCTCTCTCTGTCTCTTTCACTCTCTCTCTCCTCTCTCTCTCTCTCTCTTTCTGTGTGTGTGTACACATATTTTATTTATTTTAAATGAGATTTTAAAAAGAATTTCATTGTCACGTGTCGATTAACGAAATAAAAAGTGGAGATGGGATCAGAAAATAAGAGAACATTTTAGAATGAAATTATTATGGACTAAATTAAGATAAAAATCTGCAAATTAAATAGGATTTAAATTAGATTACATATATATATATATTTCAAAAGACTGAGAAAGTAATGGCTCAAGTGATTTTTGAATTTATTGTTTTGAAGTAAGTAAGCATCTTAATTTTGGATTCAGACAATGAGAACGGAATTTCAGCAGTTTTTTTCATATTAACATGGAAAGCATGAATCTCAGTGCTTGACATGGATCACGCACATAGTGCATCAGAGGCAAAATTCAATCTCGCGCTTGTTATCCTCGAACCACGAAGATTTGCTATTTAAATTTTGTAAGTAAATTGTGCAAAATAATATATTCTAGAATCTTTTGGAGAAGGATAAAAACTGAGAAGTGGAGAATTTTTGAAATATTCAGATGTTAATCTGCGTTAAAAATGGGAAGGAAAAATTGCATCAAAAATAAGAAAAACCTTAAAATCCCGCCCGATTTTTTAAATGTAATTAAAATTCGTAAAAGAAATAATTTCGAAGTGCACAATTTCACCTTTCAAAATCATATTTGTGCCGCATTTGGTAGTTAAATGGTCCCGCCTTCATGCATTTACTTGCTCATTCTCCCATTTTGTTGAAAGAGATGATAACTAATAAGTAAAATTCCATTTTGATAAATACTTTCCTCTAGTGTTTATTAATGTTTGGCTGGGGGGTTTTTTTGTTCTTTTTTTGTTATCGCAATTATTATGAACCTCTAAAGTCATCGGCTTCAAAAAAAGTTTTAGGTGAGCAATATTACTGCATATATTTCTGAAGAGTGATATAAGAATTTCTGAAACCAACCCTGTTTTTCTACTAAATTTTGAATAATACTTCATATAAGGACATGAAATAAAGTTTTAAATGTAATGTATAATTCTCATGCAGAAGTTCTGACGATAAAATCTGATAATGAAGAGAACTAATGAAGCTCTGAGATAAGCGAAAGAAAAAATTTTGAAACAGGGATCATTATGTGTTCCTTCCTTTTTCATTAGACAATTATAAACCAATTAAAAAGTTCCAAAATGAGATAAAAAAAATACGATGGATTTATTTATACTTGCATTTAAAAGCAATGAAGATTAAAATTGCAGAAATCAAATTTAAAGAATAATTTTAAAATTTCTCATCCAACTTTTATATACAACTTAATGAAAACAAAATCCTCCTTTATATGTATATATAATATTGATTGTTTTTAATTGCCCTATTAAATCCAGCTTTATTTTTAAAAAGTTAAATATAAAAATAAACATAAAGAAATATTGATGGTACTCTGATTAAAGTGTGAATAAATCCTATATCAAAAATGAATTTCTCTAATACATATTTTTTCTAGTTGCGGTAGTTTTTGAAATTTTTCTGAATTAGTGAGGCTTACAAAAGCTGCCAGAAGCAAAGTTTTGGTACAATTTCGACAGCAATAAATGTATCTAAAGTAAATTCAATTTTTAAAAAAAAGAAAAGAGAACATTCCGAAGAAAAGAAAGAGAAAGCTTTTGTATTTAATAATATTAAAATAGGATGATGAAAGAAACGAGTTTGATTCATAAGATTTACATATTTGAAATAAGATTTAACTTTTTTAGCTGAATATTTCAAGATCAATCTGGTTCATTGCTTTTTATATTCATTTTTATAAGCTGTAATCGTTGGTTCACCTATTTTTTTTATGTTTGAAATAAAAATAAAAACAATCTAGAAAAGTTTTTGAATAAAATAGAGGGAAATGCAGATTTTTACTAACGTAAAAAAAGCATCGCGAAAAGCTAGAAACGACAGTTCATGAAATGGCTTTCATTATATAAATTTATAATTAATTGTATATCAATATTATTACATTTTTAATTAGTTTCCGCGTTTCAACTACAAAATCTGTTGTAATGAAAACATAAAACCATAATGCATTATATTATAGCTTTTTTAGCATATTTTTAACTATTGGTCAATTTATAAAATTTATCAGTTAATCTATAGCCAGACTGATCTTTCCCACTACAGAAAAAGAAAAGAAAACAAGCTTCAACTTAAGAAAAAGATTTTTTATAAGTTTCTTAAAGAAATTAATATTTCAAACTTTTCAAACTTTCAAACGATTTTGAAAGAGAAAAGAGTAATAAGTCAAAATTTAATAAGTCAATCCAGAGCAGTAAAAGTATTTTCAAAACAGATTTTACATTCATTCCGAGACTATTGAAAACATTTTTGAATCAAACTGATTCATCAATATTTCTTATACAATCAGGTTATATGATATTCAAACTCAGGCTTTCTGTTTTTTTTAAACATCTCACAACTACGTATGTGATTTATTACTCTGCTATTCTGAATGAATGTTTAATGGCAATAAAAATGAATATAACAAATATACTAAACAAAAATATAACCTTATTTTGCACAAATTCATTTTATTTATTTAAATGCAAAGTTGGAGTACTTCTATTTACTTGTTTAAAAAAAAATTGCTTTAAAATGAAAACAGAAGATTTCGTAAAATTTGGTTACAAGTTTGCAAATAAACAGAACTTAAAAGGACTTTCTTTTAGATCTGGTTTCATTTAGTAATATTTCATATTTTCTGTATTTGTAATATATTAAAAATAGTTTTATTTTTAAATATAATTAATTAAGGTTTATCTAGCTTTTCCAACTTTATTTATATCAGAAGAATATGTGCAAAAGTAATTATCTATAAATATCTTTAAACTTCTATCCTATTTTGTCCAAACGACTTTGAAAAATTGAGTGGGAATTTGGAAATTTAATTCCAAGATTAGTTCCAAATTTCGTTAATAAAAAAATGCCTTCATGAAACTAAATAAAGCCAACGTATTGACTTATACAGCCCAAGAAAAGCCTAAAAAATTATTTATAACGCTTTGTATAGTTAATGTTATTTTGTGAATTGTTTTAAATGCCTAAACATCGCATAAAAACAAATAATTTCATCTATAAAATCAAGTGACATTAGTAATTTTACAAACTATCAATTTTATTAAAGAACATGGTTCATAAACAATAATGACAGACTTTCAATCACTTCAATCTTTGAAAAAAATCAAAGGTTACATAAAAAAAGAAATGAAAATAGATAATAAATTTATTTATCAGAATATCGATCTTCTAATAATTTATTCTACAAAATAATTATATAAATTTTCATAAAGTTTTTCATAATTTGGCGTATATTTCTCCCTTCTAAGTGTAAACATGATAAAAGTTATATGTCAAACATTAGAAACCTTGTAATTAATTGCATGCTTTGAATTGAATTTCAATGCTTTTCATTTACTTCATTTCTTTAAAAGGTTTTTATTTAATTTATAAGATTCTTTATTAAAATATAAAATAAAATTATTTGAGAATCGTTCGTAACACACAAGGATCGTCCCTAAAAGAAATAACCACATTAAAAGGATAAGTGAACTTTAAATGACTCTCACTCAGATTCAAATATAATTTTCATGCGATAACTTTTAACTACCTTAGAATGCACTTTTATATAAACAACAATTTTTTTTCAATATTAAAAATTTAAGAATTGGAAAATTTTCCATTGATAACATTACCTGAGAATTGTCTCCAATTTAAGAAGTCAATATCTTCTGTATAAAAAATTGGCAGTCAAACCAAAAGATTAAAAAAATTAAAAATCTGATAGATGAACTCAATCAAATTCTTGTAAACATTTTAAGAAAATTTGGCTTTTTTGTTTTGAAAATGGTGCAAGTCCATTTCTTTTCTTGTTTCGAAAAAATTAAAAGTTTGTATATTAATCATTCAAAATTTATTGTGTCAAGTCTGATAAAGCTTTAACTCATTTATTAACATGTAATCTCATTATATAAATTTTTAAAGCAAATTTAATAAAAATAATATATAAGTGTAAATGAACTTAATTGTTTTTAATACGAGCTTATTGTAAAAATCATTTAATTTCAGACATAAAAAATGAAATATCATTTAAAATATATTTTGTATTAATCCAGTTTTGTTTATAACTAATAACAAGAGATAAAATATAAATAATATTCATTTTTTTAGCATTAGTTATATCTATATATTGTTAAATTTAACATCATATATTAATCTTATTAATTTTTAACAGTTATAAAATGATAAGATGTATTATTTATTCTTACTTATATGATCGTCTGACGTTAATATGAAATTATTCATTTTTGGAAGAAGATAAAATAAAATGAGATTATCTTCGACTTGTGAAATAAACAAATGTTATCATGTGACCCCGCTTCTTACATCTGTGGAAATCGGAGTTAATCACTTTCGTAATCAATCGCCACGCAATTTCTTTTATTGACCAATTTAAAATATTAATTAGTTATAAGTAAAATGTTTACAGTGAATTAATCAAAAACAATGTGAAATCTTATTTGAAAACAACGGACTCACACTACTTTCAAGACAAACGATCAATTTGATGCTTTATGTTTAAAGAAAATTTTAACATTCATAAAATTTCCGACTCTTCAAAATACAAACTCAAATTTCTGACTGCTGATTTGAGAAATGTCTAAATAAAACAGTTTTTAGATATGATTAGCATTTGAAAATTTCAATATATCTTTTACAATGGGTTGAGTTAAGTTTAAATGTTTACAATTCTGTCACGTATTTATTTTTAGACCGACTTAGCGGTCAATGCTACTTGAATGCTTGACTCTTGAAGAAAGTCGTTCTCTTTAAAATCAGACTTTTCTGGAGAAGCTCTAGAAACTTACTCTTGTTCCTCTCTACACATCTATAAAAACACTGACTGCAGAACAAGAAAGTTTATTTGAATGACACTGCTCAGCTGGAGAGTAAATACAATGCTATGAATTGTGAACAGAAAAAAAACAAAATAAACAAATAGAAAAATGCAGAACTGAAATTTTTAGGTCAAAGTCAGAATCGTATAACACGACGCAAAGATGATGTGTGTTATATTCCTAGCCTGCAGTGTGTTACCTTCTAAACTGGGCACCTATTGTTAAGATGGATATGTGTCCCACAACTTCTGTTTTATATTTGTTTGTATAGGCATAAAACTGGTTTCGCTACTCGAAAGCATAAATAGATTAGAGTTGGGATAAATTTACATCCATGTTTTCTTTATTGAAACGAAAGGGGTGTTGTCCGATTATTTAGTAAAGTACATTCTGATTTTTATTTTTTAAGAACATAAAATTTACTATTGTGTGCTTAAAATTGTCTTTGATATTATTCCGAAAAATTAATAGTCGTTAAATGAATTATTACAGAAAATATATACGGAATTTTTTTTCAGTTAAAACTTCAAAAACAGAACATGGCAACAAACATTCTTCATAATAATTTAACTAACAATACTGTAAAGTATTCTAGGACCCTCAAGTGTACATTTTAGTTCTATACATAAATATCAAATTTTAATTCTGCTTTAAATGCTTTAAGATTATAATTTAAAAATACAATTTCATTTTACTAGCTGTGCTCATATGGAAATTTGTAATAATTTTTAATTTATTATTGTTATTAATTTTGTATGGTTTTAAATTTTAATTCTGCTTCAAAAACTTTATGATTATAACTTCAAAATACGCTTTCATTTTACTAGCTTCATTCAAACAGACATTTGCAATAATTTTTAATATTTTACTGTTAATTATTTTATGGCTGTATTTCATTCCTTTCACAATAACGTAGAGTAACAATTTGCTTTACTTTTCGAAATTTAGAGTTTCTTTACTTTAAGCGGAGTTTTTTTAAATCTCGAAAAATGATTTACATTTTGCAATATTTTTTAATAACATTGAAACAGTTCGTGTAAATTTTATTGATTATTTTTAATAAAATATTTACATGAAGTCACAGCTTAATGCAATGCCCAGAGAGAACTATATTATTTATTATTGTTCATTTGTCGTGCATATACATTTTTTTCTGTTGTAATTAGTAGCAATTTTTTAATTAATATGAGAAGTTCAGAACTATAATTAAAGCTGCTATGAGTTTATTATTAAATTATCACAAATAGTACCTGAAAAACAAAATGAATCATGTCATTATTAAAAGATATATATAATAAAGGCTACTACTATATTTTACTCAGACATTTCGGTTGCCGTATTTTAAATGCTGAACTGAATAGAGCCAACCTCAACAGTTTCATACAAACATGAAATAAAATTTGGTGTGTAATTTTATAAATATTGTGGCTTAAATATATAAAATAAAGGCAATACATACCATATGTGATCTAAAAAGTGAAGATTACAATTATTTCAAAAATAATTCAAAACCAACAAAAAAAGTCATATTGTATGAAAAGAGAAATAAATCTGTATGTTGGTGGTTAACCACTACCGAAAACCAAATAAAAATCTTTTCAATCATGCCCTATTTACTGCAAAATACCTTCACCAGGCTGTCTATAGATAAAAATGATAGATCAACTTTAATACGCTCGAATTTAAGATTCAAAAGATTAAATGCAACCAAGACTTTCAAGTTTCCAACTGTCTAAATAAGATCTATCAATGTGAATACTATTCAATTGCATTTTCTCCTTACATAGAAAATAATTTTCTTAAATATATCTTTAATTTTTTTTATAATTAATACAGAATTCCACCCGATTCTTGGACTGAAAAATTTCTCATTTATTTATTCATAGAATTTCTTGGGAGACACAAAATATTGTAATACTGAATAATTTTTGAAATTACGCATAATATTAATAACATAAAATAAGAGACTAGTATATTTCAGTATTAATATGAAAGTCAATTAAATTCAAATGTGTTGCAAGAGATGTTTATTATAGTATAAAGAGTGTTTATGAAATATTATAAAGCGATATAATAAAAATTAGTAGTATTTTCTCGCTTTTTTTTTCTTTCACATCCACAGGAGAAAGCTATTTATAATTTGTGTTGAAAATTTATTGTGTTTATTTGTCATGCAACCAAATATTTTCAAATCCACCATCGTAAAAATTTACTTAAATTTCTGAATATTCATTTTATAATAAAAATTACTTTTTTAGAAAAGATATTTTTGCTTATTTTGCTAATCTTGATTTCAGTCTAATAGCCTTTTTTTATTTCTGAGTTTAGAAACAAAGAAGCAACTTCTGATTTTCGATCAATTAATTATAGTTACAATAATGTTCACATAAATTAGTGTAATTGTTAATCACTGCTTGAGAAACAACACGAGTGTAAATAAATTTAATACCTAAATCTTCTTTAATATTTTTCTTGTATGTAGTTCCTAACGCGCAGATAAAAAAGATCTATAATATTTATTTATATAAAATATTTTAGGGTATGTAGTAAAAAAAGAACAATTAAAAAAAATCATAATATAGTTCTTTCTTACGAACGTCATTTTATAATGAAAAAAAATTATATATTTTTGAAAATTAGTTTTTAATGGCAGGCTCAGCGAAATCAATGAATACTGAGATTGAATATTTTAATGATTACGGTATTGTCTCAATGCATGGACAAGAGTAACTTGAAATTCTACAGAATTTATTTGTATGTTTAGCCATAACAGATTAATAAATAGTCAGTGAATTTCTAATAAGATGTTTAAGAATATTAGAATAAATTCAAATATGAGAGTTGCATTTTATTTGCAGATATTATTATTGGAATAATTACTAAAAATGTTCTGAGTAGTTTTCCCCTTGTCAACCAAAAGTCGATTCAGACAGAGGGAAAAAAGAAGATATAAAAGAAATAGGTTTCAAATAGAAAATGTAATAATAGAGCTCCAAAAATAGGCTAAACTTTCACAATTTGGTAATCACTATGACTTCTGCAATTCAATGCTCATGTCTTCCAAAATATTTACCTTACAAAAATAATCTTTGAATTTTCTTAAGACTTAAAAAAATTGTTTTTTTATTTATATCAATCCCATTTCCGTAGAATTTTTCCCTTAATTTTAACAATATTTTTTATTCAATTTGATGTGCAAGCGATTTGATACAATGTTTTTAAATATTATAATGCAATTGGGGCTCATCCATCGGAACATTCAATCGCGTACCTTTTTCAAGTATTAATTCCGAAATTACTTCCGTTTCTATTTTATATCATATGCACTTTTTAGTTTGCAATAAATTGATTCGAATAAATTCTGGTTTTTCAGTTGTATCACATACCAAAGTGAATTTTCAAATATATCTATATGTATGATAATCTGTGTGAACAAGTTGGTCGAGATAGGCACTTATTCTATAAGGTTTTCATGTCATCAATTTTGTTATAACGAGCTAATTCAAAGAATATTAACATGATTGTCTTATCAAAATTCTCTTTGAATTGAATATTTTAGTCAAGCTTCACAGTTTTGATATCATTTTTTCTGCAATATTTTCCCTCAAAAATATCATTATCAAAGAAAAATAAAGCAGAAAAACTAGTGCAAAAAAAAAGCTCCTTGAATCTCTCAACCGTGAGAAAACTGCATTTTTTTACACTAGCCTTATGCAAATAAGAGTCTTATTTCAATATATCTTCCTGCAAGTAGAAAGCTTTTTTAGAGGATTCTGCCATCTGAAGAGCTGCTCGAAAACACAGAATTCTGTTTATTTACACGTATATCCTTAGGCAGCGCTCGCTTTATCCATATTTGTAATGGAATTCAGTGAAAACTCCTTGCAGATTGCCGAAAGGTTCGCATAAGGAAAAGCTCGATCTTTTCTTAGGTCAACAATATTCCTTGATCGAATATCGATTACAGCGACCTTCATTGTTTATTTGTATCGAATATGCAGATGGTGTATTCTCAATCAACATTGAAAAAATTAGCATTAATATATAGTTTTCAAGACAGGCAATTTTCTTTACAAGATTTACCAATCTAGAGTGCAATTTTTTTCTACTTTCAGGGTGGTGTAAACGACCTTTTCAAGGTTAAAGAAACAACTCATAAATGTTCCTGGCAAATAACATTTAGTTTAAAATCATGCTTTTACAAAATCATTTAGCTGGTGTAAATTTTACTTTCTAGTTCAATAACCTGGAATGAATGCGAAGAATTTGAATAATAATAAAGTATAATATATAAGCTAATACATATATAAGCTAAAAAATTACTTGTGAATATTTGATCAACATCTAGATTCTCTTCGAAATGGAACACAGCTATTGTTAAGATTCCGATGTATAGAAACATTCTTCATTGAGAGAAAATTTGACTATTTGGAATTCTCACGAGTAATTAAATATATTCCTGCGATGTAATTTCAGGGATTTTTTTATACAACAATTAAATTCTTTTTATTTCTTACGAATTGTACGAAGACTGAATTGTTTCTAACTTGTTTTCAATTTAATTTTTGCAATGATACAATTTGTTCCAAGAATTATAGGTTTAGAAAAATTACTCTCGATGGTTTTTATCAATTTTTAGATTAAATCTTGAATAAAAAATTACATTATAATGAAATGTTTTAAATTATGTATTTACAATTGAGCATTAGACATAAAACAATTAAATTCTTCTTATTTCTTAAAAATTGTACGAAGAACTCCATTATTTCTAATTTGTTTTCACCCTAATTCTTGCAAAGATACAATTTGTTCCAAGAATTTTAGACTTAAAAAAAATTACATTCTATGCTGTTTCATTCTTTAGATAAAATCTTGAATTAAAAAAATTAGATTAAAATAAAAGGTTAAAAGGTTTAATATATTTGCAATTAAATATTAGACATAAAAATTATTAATTTACACTAAAATAGATGGAAGAAAATCATTATAATTAGAAAAAATTGTAAATTATTTTCTATTTATTTTTTAATAACAAACGGAAAATAATATACATCGTATTGCAATGATCTATTACTGGTTTTGCTTTATTTTGTTAATACTTTTATCGGCAATGGCTGTTCGGAAAATACTCAAATTATAATTTTTTCATAATTTCAGTTTTCCTTTTGTTTTATTTACTTATTTTTAATAAAAAGGGAATCATTTACACTTTACGGACAATTAAGTAAAACTTTATTAATCACTGAATTTAAATTCAAAAATCAGTCTTTACTAAAGATTAATTTTTATAGTTAGATCTCATAATTCTTATTTGAATTTTCTACTTTTGTTCTTTTAGATTCACTAGAGAATAGAACCGTCAATATATATAAATAAAAGATTTAAATACTAAAATCCCCGTTTTAAATTCAATAGGGAAGAAAGGCTGGGTTTTCTTATCATTTATAAGTTGTTGTTGTTGTTTTGTACCTTTTATGAGATTATATCAGAAGCAGTATATTTATAGATAACACGTTTTTTTCATAGTCTAATGTTTCGCTATTGATTTTATAATCCTCTAATATTAGATATCGTTTACAACGAATCGTTTAACTTGCTTTGTTGCTTTTAGAGCCTATAGAAATATTTTAATTGCATTTTATTTACTTTATAACTGTCATTGATATTATTGACTAATATATTTTTTCTTAACTTGAATATTCCAATTTCTTTAACTAGGAGCAGTAATAATGTCATTTTAACAGAAATGCTTATAATTTTATTTCTAATCGAAATTAATTACGTAGATTTCATTATAAAATTAAAATAAAGTAACTAACGCGATGAATACAGTTTCAAAGAAAAACTTTTGACATTTGATTATAGTTTTTAGGAATAAGTTGTTTCTGATTTACTCTATGATTGATAGAGAAGTGTTTTTTGCCGCAATAAGGATCAAAAGAAGTATATTTTTCATTAAGATTGTACTTAATAAAAATTGTCAATTCTGAAATCAATTTTCATTACAAGAAATGTATAAATAGCAATTAAAGTGTTAAACCGGTATTTAACACTTTATCTGCCGAATGACATACTAGAACATCATCACAGACATTTAAGAAAAGTATGAAAGACTAAATTATTTAGAAATTCCAATTAAATGGAAGAAAAAATGCTAATTTGGCATTCACTTCAAAGAATAATTCTAGAACATTCTAAATTCTATTTGTCCACTTTTATGAGTAAGAGTTAATAAATAGATGTGTTTTTTTTTTATATTTCAAACTACAGAAAATGCAATTTTAGCAAAAATTCTTCAAATATTCAGGATCTTGCACTAGAATGGTCGTTGAACGTTCCATGAAATTAAATTATTTTCCGAGCATGCTGATTTAATGCTCAATTCAGGTTCTTCTAATGTCCCTGAATTTTTTGATTTAATAATTCCTATTTCAATTTTTTACTTATCTTGCAAACCGGTTGATTTAATCCAGAACTTAACTTTTTTCACATTTTAACATCGTGACATTTAACTAACTCGTAATTACTCAGAATGCTATTGAAATTTTGAGTTTTTATTAAATGTATAAAATAGATTGGATGTAATTGCGTGTTTACAAACCTGTTTCTTTTCTGAAGGCCGATGAAAAAACTGTATATAGTAAATATAATAAGGCAATCTTCCAAACCAAGATATGATATAAAAGTTTAGGGCGGATTTTATAGAGTATTAGATTCATGATTTCCAAAAATAAATTTAAAAAAATCCTTCTTTTTAATGCCATGAAAAGATTTTTTAACTCGCTCATTTTCATTTTAAGCCGTTATTTGATTTAAAACACTAAGGTATATTCTTCTGAAGAAGTGTTTTATTTTTATGCAGAAAGCTTAAATAATTCAAAAGCAATACGACAGGCCCAAATAATAATAAAGATAAATTCTTCTAGCTTTCCTTTTTAATTAGGAATTATTAATGGACATAGATATGATATTTTATAAATGCAAATTGGGAACATATATGAAATAAAAAGTGAATGAATATTTAGAATTTTCATTTGTTGTTTCTTTTTCATTTGGACAATTTTTAAAGTTATCTGAAAATACAATCTTAATAAAAAGGAATAAACACTATGTAAAATCTATTGGATAAACTCATACTACTCTGTTGATGGTTGCAATGGTATATTTAAAGTTTTCATAAATTGCGTTTTGAATCAAATTTCCAATAATGAAAATTATTAAATATATATTTTGGTATTTCTCTTTCGTCCCATTTCCGATCATATTTCGTCCCATTTCCGATCATATAAATTTTAAACCATTTCTAAATTTAAAAAATGGTTTTTTTTACTTATACCAATTCAATAGACGCGCAATTTTTTTTTTCAAAAAACTGCGATTTTACAGGCATTATGATGCTATAGCACCTGATTTCATTAGACTGGTTTGTGTACACAGTATACAAAATTGGTGTAAAACTGTTGAAATTGCACGGCTTTAATGTTTATAACAATAGGATAAATAAAAACTCCTTGTAGAAAGAATCGTGATCATCAAGTTCCGCATAAAAGATTTAATTGAAATCAAATACAACTATTAATCCATCAAACTAATAGGTGACAAAGGCATTTTTTTGATAAAACCAAATTTTAATATATAATTTATTTTTGTGCTGCCATTTTTACATGCATGTGGATGGACACATTTTTACCCGGTATATTTTGCCCAAAGCTTAGAAGAAATCCTCATTTTTGGTACAACCATGTTCTATACTTCATCCTTTTGCCTTGTATATTTCGTGTAAAAAGGAGAAGGTTAATTTTAGAATTTTTTAAAGAAATTAGGGTGACCTAAAATGTGAAGAGGCATGAAAATATCGAGTTCTTTTATGTTTTCTGATTTATCGATATGCGAATAAAGTTAAGTATGAATAAAAATTAGCTATGTTATCGTAAACTTCACATTTTTTTAACATGTATTATTCAATATTGTAGCAAAGCTAATAAGCCAAAGTCTGTAATTTCTATTATTTTATATTTATGATGATTCATAATATTCTCACTTCATTCGCAGATTATTGCTGATATTTGTTTTCAGCATTTTGTATTTCACACTGCATTTTTTCCATTATTGAATCACTATTTGCTTTAAACTGATTTTAGCGATTAGTTTTGATTTGCGTGTTCTTGAACATTTTTCATAGAGAAGATCCAATTCCAGGGAAAGTAAAATTTTAATTTTACTATATATTTACACCTAAAGATTACTATAATTATTCTTTTAAATTTTTTAACAATTCTGCCAATGTGCATAAGATTTTCAACAATATTTCTCTGTAGTTAATCTGTGACAATCATTTCCGAGGCATTGTTAACAGTCCGTCTATCTGAGCACATCTTCTAATTATTTGATAATTGTGATACTTTCTCTTTCTATCCTACATTTATGGAAAAATAAAAACTGAGTATAGCAATTTATGAGTTTCAGAAGAGAAAATATAAATTTGTTATTTTCGGATAAATATTGCGAAACTAAAATTTTAGCCTGTATTTCAATTAAAATTATTAGAAACGCAGATGTGAATGAATCATAATTATTGCGATTAGATTAAAATTAATTCTTTATAGTTATTCTTTGATAAAAAAATCTATTTAATACTACGAAATAACTTAGATTAAAAAAAGAATCAGTCTAAAAGTTTTATCTTAATCGAGAATTGCAAATTTTAATAAACAAATAAACTTTTTTCAGGTTGCAAAATAATCTTGCAAAATATTTAGTTCAATAAGCTAATGCATTTTTTAAGAAATAAAATATATTGCAGAAATAAAATTTAAATTTAAGAAATGATACAATATAAAAGGAATAAATATAAATATATTTCTTAAATTAGAAAAATAAAGGAAAGGATGTAAATATTTTTCAGAAAATTTGGAACTTCTATTCGTTTCAAAATTGAAAATTCGTCTTCATTAGATCTGTTTATATTTTACATACATTTCCGTCATTTTCTATTATTAGAGATGCAAAATTTCTTACTGTATATTAAAGCTGTTAAAATTTTACTTAGAAAGAGAGTTTAATTTTTTTTCCTTGTTCAAAACGTATTAGCAAGATCTTGAAAGAATGAAAAAAAAGTTAGACTTTAATTTTGCTTTTGATATTATACGATGTTATCCAAAAGGTCAATGAACTGTTATTAAAATTTTCGGAATAATAAAGTAGACAGGAAATAATCCGCTGAATTTATTTTGCTAAACCGCGCTTAGTGATATTACTTCCCGTATTGTAAATTAAACAGAAGATATATTCGAACTATTTCACTTTAGCTACCAGCTGAATTACAAAACAAAATGGAAATTGATTTTTCAAACAGCGTAAGAAAACTTTATTCCAAAAATGTTCACAAAAAATATAGACGATATAAATGTAGACAATATTTTCATTATGATGCAAACTTTTTACATTCCATACGACTTTTCTATGGTCTTTATTAAAAACTTTTGTCTAAATCCTTCCTAACAAAAAATTCAGGCGTCATGATAAGGAATCTAGAATATGTAATCTAGTAGTGTGATGAGAAATTTTGTAGGAAGGTATACTATTTGAGATGTCGTCCTTCTCATCAGATCATTGCTTAAAAATGCATCCAAAAATAATCCTATTTTAGTTTTATAATGGTACTATAATTTAATCGAAATACAAAATAATATATAATATTTAATTTTATATTTGCTATAGTGAATAAATATTTAAAGTTGGATAACTTGAATTCTTACTGACATGCTATCCTTCACTTAAAAAGGCATAAATACATAATGACTAGCACCTTAAGCTATCATTTTATTGGCCAGGATTAATAATTACTAACTTTTTCAATTAAATATTTTATGTAATATGATTTTTATAGGTTCCAAAGCAAAACATTTTTAGGATTAAAATTTTGATAGTGGTATAACTATTTTAGAAATTTTTCCGTTCGGTTTATGGTAATATGCATTTCCATCTCCTTAAATTTGAAATGGAAATGTTTAATTTCAAGAAATGCAAAAAGATTTTGCTAAAAGCAAACATAATTTAAGAATATGATTGCGCAAGACAGTCGTTCAGCGTGGAATCTTATGTGCACTACAGAATATTCTTTTGTAATTTAAATAGTATCTCAGTGGATTATACATTAAAAATTTTCCTATCAAATGATCTAGCCTGTAAAGCGCCAACGCATTCGTCTTAGTAATAGAGAGATATATTGTGAAAAATCTAATTTGAAATTTGTTCTAATCGAAAATTCGAAATTTAATCTAAAATTCGAAAAAAATTCGAAATTTAATCTAATTTGTTCGATTAATAAGGTATTTAGTCAGATCACTTTAGAACGTTAATGTTAAATAGTTTGAATTTATCATTTCAACAACATTACATTATAACTTGTTGCTAATGTGGGTTTTACCATTTGGGTATATTATTTTCAAGTAGTATCAGTTCTACTTTTCAGAAGTACGATTTTGAAATAAAAGAATTGTTAACATCATTTGACAGAATATCAAATTCTTAAGCATTTTACACAAACTTTCAGTAAGTATATGCATATATTCTATTTTTCAGGAATTAAACAAAAAAAATCGAAAATGGTCTTCAATTTGATAGCTAATAACACTCTAAAAGATGAATCTGAAAATATGTATCTAATATATATTATTTAAATCTGAGAATTTCTGTGTTATGTGTGAAAAAAAATTGTAAAAGTATTTGTTCAAACTAAAAATTCTTTTCACAGTCTCAGGGCTAGTACTAATTCTCTTTCAGAGAATTTTTGTGTAACAGTTATTTATGAGTATAATTTAGGATTATGAAATAAATTTTACCCTACATTTCAATTATTACAACATTTCAAACAATTACATTGAATCTGAGCAAGGTATAAAACTGAAATATGATTCTACTCGATAGATTAACTTTCAGGAAGTAAAAGTTACTAATCGTAACTTTAGACGAGATAAAATCTAATAGAAAACAGGTTTCCTCTTAGTGGTCCAGAAAGCTAGATAATTTTTGTCCGAAAATGCATGAGGTAACAAGAAAATATATCGATTTCAAAATGTTAAATGCTTTGTAAAAATTAAGGTATCATTTTAATATTCGTAACTTACATAAAATTTTACGAGCTAGTGATAGATTTCTCATTAGACAATCTTGCCAAGAACTGCTAGGCTGGAAAGGGATTGCACGCGGGTCAACTAAAAATATTAATCTAGTTGTCAAATAATTAATATATTAAAGATTGTCTGATTGTAAAATATTAATACTTTATCAAGTATAATTTATCAGGTTACAGATTTTAAGACCAGGTTCGAAATTATCAGGTTTCAATCTATTTTATTGATCACTTTGTAATGTCAGCATTCATAAATTCGGGCTTCTGCTTTTACAAACATTGAAGATTTCCAGTTAAGTTTGAAATAAACAATAACATTTAAAAAATGTATAATAACCTATAAATAAACATATAAACAATTAAATAATATATAAACAGATAAATAATATTAAACAAATATATTTAATTATATACAAATATATAAACAAATGTAACAATGTAACATATAAAGAAATATATAAAAAATAAATAATAACATATACATTCTGACAAAATTAAAAATATAAAATTAAAATTATTGATATGTTGATTTAGTTAAAAAAAATGTTGAAATGGGAAAATGAATTAACCAGCTTATTGAAAAGTTGACCTTATAATACGGAATGCAAAGGCCGCAGAATATTTAAATCTGCCATTGTTGCAAGCCATGCTGTTCTGTGAGAATACTATACTGTGCGCAGGCTAGAAATTTAGTTTCATGAAAGGAAAATAACGCATATCTATATGAAAGAAATTTTAATAAATGCATTGAATGGATAAAGTTTCAATATGATGGTATAAGTTTTTGATTATTATCATTTCAAAATAGTAATAATTTGTCGCAGCATTTGGAAACTAACTGAGTCACTGGAACAATAGTGGCAGTTAATTTCTATTAAATCTCTTATGCATGACTCGATGATTACTATTTCCCCAGAAGAATATTTTTAAGAATCAGATAGTGACCTAAATTAAAGCCGTGTTATTTTAAAAGCCTTATATCTCTTCTATTTATTGTGTACATGAACCTTCTTAATCGAATCAAGTACCATGAAACCAAGTCATTCAAATTCAAATTTTCCTTTAAATGAATATTGTCTCTTGTGATACTGTGATTTCACTTTCTTATTCCTAATGTAAACTCTATAGATAATAAACTAAACCTTCCTTTAACTTTCAAAGTGGGTGAAAAATCACTCGATTAAATATTTGATAGAACTGATTGGAAAATAGTTCGAATTATATAAGAACCAAGAAACACATTATTTAAAAAAAATTTTAAAAATCAATAAAATTCAAAAAATGAACATCAACTAAATTAATATCATTGTAAAAATTTTTTTGAATGAATGAATTTGAAAATAACGTAAAAATTATTTTTGAGTATTTCGAAAGTTATTACAAAAAAAGACCCGTCAAAATTAGACTTAATTTTTAATCAGTTAAAATTCTTGTACATTTTTTTTAAACAAACGTTTCGGAAGATACATTTCCATTATTCAAACTACTTTTATACCAAATTTGGTTGCTATAGGAATAACAATCTGACTTTTATAGAGACAACAAACATATACATATGCATTTCAACTTTATTATCAGTTGAAGAGGGATAGAGAAAGAGATATAAGAATGATTAATATAAATTTTTTTAAAAAATTGGTGTTGAATTCTACAGAAATCTCTTTTTAATACAAATGGCAATAAACATAAAACATAAAGTTAAATTAAGGAAATAAAGGAATATATATATAAATAAAATATAATTCTTCCATACCGACTGCATAATACCAGTGAAAGAAAAACATAATTTCATCCTACTGCTGCCAATTTGTAAAGGTAAGAATTCATGAATCTTCAAGAAACAAATTATGTATTTAACATCAAAGTTTGAATTGATTATTTCTGAAATGAAAGCTGAATGAATTATAAGAAACAAAAGGCTACTGGTTTTTAACTTTGATAAGCAATGAAAATTCTTTTTAAAATAAACACTCCCTTTAAGAAAGAAAAAAAATGGATCACGTAGCTTTCTGATTTATTTTATTTAATTCTTTAATGTAGTTGAAACAAATATAAAGATGGGTGGGGTTGAAAAACAAGAGAGATTATTGTACATACAGATCAAAAATTATAAAATGATTCTTTTTATTTTTCAACGAGTTTATATATCTGTGCCTGCTTAAGTTTAATTTATTTAGAACAAATTCGGGTGGAGCAGGTATTGATAAATTTGCTCTTAGTTCGTCTCAGGGAGTACCTGAATTTTTTAGTAGAGATTAAATAAAGAATTAATCACAAATTTAATATTTTGCTTGACTAACACGCCAACTAAAACTAATTTTATATAATTGCCTTTTGTTTCAGACCTGCCTTCGGATAATATTTTCATTCAGCTTTTAAATTATGTTATTATTAACAGTTCTTTAAAGAATGTATTATAAGCTGTAAAACAGAATTTACATTAAATTTTAATTAATTTTCAGTAGTACAGTATCAAGTCCGATGAAATTATTAATACTTTTTTCATTAATTGATCTTATTATATTATGAAAATATTCCATTTTAAAGGGAATTATTCCAATGAAAGAGAATTAAAGCAAATCGATAATTTAATTGTTTGATTAATAATTTATAATTATTAATCAAATTATTTGATCAAAATTATTATCTAATTATTACATCAAAATTCGATATTATTTTTCGATATTTCTCAAAATAATTCCTTAAACCATGTAAAATTTCATCTAATAAAAGAGACAGGCATTTATTGTTTTAAATTTTTTTCCAAGAAAAAAATGTAAGTAAAATTAGCATTGATAAATTTGTATTTTATAGCATTGTATAATATATATTGTAATCATTTTGGATTTTTTTATTGAGTTATGCTATTGAGTTAGATGTATATTGATAAATAACCAAATTTTTACTTTACATTCTTATTAAATGCATAAAAATATCTTTAGCTGCATTCCGTTCAGGTTTTCGAGATCTTACGGCAGATCAGCTCGAAATTTTATTATTAAAAATACAGTTTTGCAAACAAAATTAAAATCGTTAAAATTATTGTTTTGCGTCTTTATCAAAAAAGGAAGTATAAAATAGTTGTTATTTTCCCAGATTCAACAGTTTTAAAAAATTCGTTCGGACTTTATTTTCAAATGTACAGACTGTAGGAAGAATCTAAAGTTCGTTATAAAACTGTGAATTTACGTTTATTTCCTTTAATTGCAATATTTTTTCCTAAACTTTTTATAAGGAAAGAACTATAATTTTAATAGTTTTTTCCCCTAAATAAATAAAGTTTAATATAATAACCCGAAATATGCGTATAATTTTGAGCTATCTGTAATAGAATTTAATGAAAAGTCTGAGAAATACGGGTAAATCGAAATAACTTTGACTATTTTATTCAATTTATTTTAAAATTTTCTGTCAAATTTCGATAAAATTATAAAAAGTAACAAAGATGAATATTTTTCATTTCTTTACGTTTATGCTAAATCAAATTTTAAAATGATATGCTTGATTTAAATTATTTTTTTTATTAAATTATAATCTTAATTGAATATTTTGGCATTTATTGTCTTATTTCTTAAGTGACACTAGTTTTCGAAATTATTTGGAACCAATTTAGATTAAAATCTAAATGAAATCTTTAAAAAATTACAAACTTCCATTTAAAATCACATTTTATTTAGATTAAATTACTTTAAACCATTCTTTAAAAGGTCATCTGAAAAAAATTACTAAGTATCGAAAACGTTATGCTCTATTTCACTAAATTCAATTTTATTTTTATTTTTTAGAAAAAAAGAGGAAAAAAACTTTAGCCTTAAAAAATGAATAATTCCTTATACAATCCGTAAGCCGGTTGATATAAAATCCATAAAAACAAAAAAGAATTTTAAATAAAAAAAACACATATTCATGTTCAAGTAAATCTTCTTTTGCGTGAGTAACTTCGTGCAGCCAACAATTTTGTGCCAAATAGCAAAACAATTTTCTGCTGAATTCGACTTGTGAAGGGAACTTCAATCCTGTATTTGCATTAATATTCTGGCGAAGAACTATTAACACACGATGTGATCACGAATATATTCTTCAAGATTTCCGTCTGAATATTCAGATGAAATTAAAAGTACTTCGTTGAAATGTAAAGATTTTCTGTGAGCAGTAATTTTTCCAGTGATATTTCAGATAATTTGGATATCCGAAGGTTATCCTAATGATATCAATTTTTACGTATCAAATAATCAAATTACATAACCCTATGCTTTTAATTTTCAGAAATTGATCAACTTTTAAGATGAGCGATAAATTGCTGTGAAATTGGGAATAAATAATAACAAATCAGAATATTTAATATCAGAATATTTAATATCAGAATAAGAATCAGAATATTTAATATCAGAATATTCAATAATAATAAGAATAAAATAGATTAGAATATTTAATATGATTCTTTTGTCAATTATTAAATTTACCTCATTAATATTTCCGAAACTTTTTCCAATCCATAAATTTCTTTTCTTTTTTTTTCACAATTCCCTATCGATGCCCTAATTTATTATTAGTTTTATTTTTATTGGACATGATTTTACAACATTGCTACATTTGAACGAGCATGGAATTAGGCAATTATGATGTGTTTTATACTACATTAATCTTGGGTTTGTCATCTTTTTACAGATTTTTAACAAGAAAGAATAAAAATAATCTATTAATTAAAATGTTATATTTATTTATACGGTACCTAAAAATGAAATTTATTTTATGTTATAAGTACACTTTAAAAAAAAATATTTACTATTATATGTAATTAAAAAGGGAAATATTTATACATATAAAATTAAGAAGTGTTAATTTGCTTCAAAAATTTTATTTCCTATTCAACAATTACGAAGAAAGAAAAATAGCATTATGAAACTATTTCGGATACTCATTTGTTTGCTGGCTTATTCATTTCTTCGGCGGAACATTTACCCAGCGTTTTCTTAAAGTTCAAATAATTAAGATGGCTTGTATGTTAATATAAATTTCAATTCTTTTAAAATAAAATTTATATCGAATAAATTAAAACGTTTAAAACTATTAATTGCTTAACTAATAATTGTAATTACATATGATATTTAATAAAAGTATTTATATATATATTGAAATGAAGTAAAATCGATTTGAAAGAGATATTTAGTGATTTTGGTTGGCCAAAGTTTTGTGAATATTTTCCATTTGGTCACGGAATAATTATCGAATTATTATGGAAAAATTGCTAGTTAATTAAGATAACAATTACTATTAGTGACCACATTAATAATTACTATTATTGAGTACGACTATTGATAAATATATTTCTTTTAATATTGTTATGGGAAAATCCAAAATCTGTCTGTGGATTGTACAATTAAAAAGTCCAACATACTGAATAAGGGATAAAAGACACTTTATTCTACACGAAAATACGAATACAATGTTCTGCAGCAAAGAGCAGCCGAAGCATACACAATAATAGCACTTGCAGTAAACAACAGTAAACATACAGCAAATTACTATTAAACAATCGCAATAGCACAAAGCGTTCAGAGATAACTTCAAAAAAAGATTTCGCGCAATTGCTCTATCTCGATTTGAATATTTTCTATCAACTCCTCTCTAGAGTTTTTACAACCTGCGGGATAGGGCAAAGAAGCTTCTAGAATAAGCGTAGGAATTCGAATCTTAATGAGGATATTGTCAAGATTCTAGAATATTCTGGGTTCTAAATTTTTGTCTCCAAATTTTTCACCAAACGGCAGCCAAGTTTGTTTCCGTAACTGACCCGGGATCCATTCAACTGGCCTTAATATATCTGTAAAATTATCTTCCTTATTAGAAGGCTAACTGCGCAGAGCAGCAATATTACTTATTCGTTATTGTATTTCTTACTAGTAGAAATATGTATTATTATTATATTAAATATAATTTAACTATTATATTTAATATAATATCTATATTAAAAAATGGCCAATTATAGTACAAATATAGCTTCCAGATTATATATATCTAATTATGCCCAAGTAACTTAGTCAATGTGTCAATAAATGACATATTAAACTAAACATCATGAACCAATAAGAAGCTATTACTAAAATCATCTATATCAATTTTATCTACCATCGTTTATAAAAACGATAAATTGTTGAAATAATATTTTCATCTTACTTTTTGTACATATAACCATATAGATCAAAGTATCGTTTTTCACATAGCATATCGTGATTCCTTGGTGTAAGAGAGTATTCAAATTTTTTCACATAGATAAACGGTAAATTTACGATACTGAATAGGGACAAGTAGGGAGTGTCAAAAAAATTTTTGTACTATGGGCTTATATGTGAAAATCCGGCACTGATTGATTTACATTGCAATTCTTTATTATTCTGTTATCAAATGGAATAAAATTTGGCTTCAAAAAAGAGGATCATGAGTGAAAAATAAGTGTTATGAAATGGGAAGAAAAAGTTAACCAGACGTTTTATTGATGCAGATTTTAAATGTATACTGTGCAAATAGTAAAAACTGTAAGCATTCTTATATCACCTTTTTTCATATGCCTCCACAGTTTCCCATATTTTGGATTTAATTTCTTCGCATAGTGGAAAGAATCGCGTATGTTGCTTGAAATCCCACTGCAGGATACCTCAGTTACGGGACTGAGAAGTTGTTGTATAAGTAAGCAGACTCTCGCTTCCCAAGTGGATATAATAATGATGAGGGGTTGAGTTATCTCCATGCCTATGTTGGGACATATCCCTTCATGAATAGATGATGTCGGAACCACAACATAAGTGAAGCCATTTTTCGTTCATGTTAGTGTCAGATTATTGTCGTGGCAGCTTGATCATTGAGACCTCAGATGCCTAGACAGGAAAGGGATAGCTCCTTTGTATTTATTTATATAGTTTAAAACAAATACAATAAAATCAACTATTCAATTTCAATGTCAAGAGATTTAATTATAACTGATATGAAGAATAGGCATAAAAATTTCAGTCATTTAGCTCACTGTATCTTTAAGATATCATGCTCTCATGCTTAAGAGCAATCTTTTGTTTTGACGAAATTTACTAGAATTGGATAATATATAATTGGATAATCTGTGATTTTAATCTACTACATTTCATCTTTCTCTTTCTCTTTTCATTTTTTTAATTACTTTAAGTACATTTTCAGTTACTTTTTAGTTACTATAGACACATATATAATACTTATTCCGGTATTCCGGAGACAGAGAGACTAAAAAATGAAAAATGACCAAAATAAAGCAATCGAATTCAGTAATGTCTTTAATGAAGAGTATTGTCGCTTTTATTGAATTTGATTCTTAACAAAAGCGTAACAAGAACATTCGGATGTTATTAAATAAAACAAAAGATATTCAGAATATATATAAATATTCATCCTTATCAATATAAATGTAAAAATGCATAGAGTATATTGTCACAGCCTAATTTACCAACTGTAAATAAATGCTAACTATACTTTTACTTCGATGATTTTAATTTGTAAGCTATCAATGATATTTCTTAAATATAATTTCTTTAAACTTTTATCAATGTTTTTATAACAGTTCAGTGGTACACGATTGTGGTGCAACATTATATACTAATTTTCCTCTTTAATTTTAAAATCGTCCAAAATAGGTTATTATTAATCGCATCTGACAAGGTGAAAAAAAATTACAAGTGAAAACACTTATACATAAAATGTTAAAATTACAATGAAAATTTTAGCTAAATGAAATTAATCATTGATGACTCTTAAATTCAAAATTAAACATTTGAATTATATACACAATTAATTAGCGGCTTAATAAAGCTGACATCATAATTAAAAGATATATGGAATAATTATTAGATTGGATATTGTCTACATTTTTTTAATAAAACAATAGACAACAATTATTATAATTTTATTGCCAGATGTATTTTTGCAAAATTTTTTTGCTTTTTTTTTAATATTTATATAGTCAGATGTTTAGTGAATCGAAATAGGTGATTGTCCCTTTTCTACTTCATAGGTTATTTTAAAGTATTATTAATTATTGTCTTCTTGAAAATGTGATTTTCCTTAACGGAATCTTTTACAATACTTATTTGCAAGGTTTTATAAAAAAAAGTACCTTAATTATGTTGTCAAAGAAAGCCTAAATAGAGTCTTAAATTAATGAAACGTTTCGAATTCATTATTCATAAATTTAAAGTCTCTTCATTTTAAAAGTGCGTTTCCTTTTCAGTTAAATAGAAATTAATGTGGCAAATCACAAAATACACTACAATTTTTTATTAGTTCTAAATCAAAATAAAGTACCATTGTTTCAAGTACAAAAATACGATAATGAACTAAACTATCCAAACAGACAGATCATAGAAAGTTTGTGGAGGTAAAAGCGATACCGGAAACAAATTTCGCAGATAATTTTCCTGCCATTGTTGCTGACATGCATTAACTCGATGAGAATCCTTTCCTTTTTAAAATAATGAAAGAAATATCTTTACGAAAAAAAAGGAAAGGAAATATTTGCAAAGAGCTGAACAATATTCCAGAAAAGGACTACACCTAGAAGGTATTTCACTGCGAGCAATTTGCATTTAGAAACCTTGTTTATTTTTTAACCTCGCCCAAATTCCTTTCTCCAAAGAAGTAACCGAAAAAACAAAAATGTGTGGAAGCTATATGACAATTAAGTATTTCTGTCAAGCTACTTTTCCAAGTCTGGGCGGGCAAAAAAAAAAAAAAAAAAATGATACCGAAGTCTTCGTGAAATCCGAAGCGTAACGTACAAGATCAAAACGTGAATAAAAAAAAAAGATAATAATAATACCAAACAAACAAATAAAAAAATTGATATTAATCTCCATCTCTTACATTCGCAAAATAAAGAATTTGAAAGGTTGGCTAGTCAGAGCTCTAAAAGAGCGCTAAATGACAATTCTTGTGCGCTTTGAGGCCACTATTTGGCGATCGCTGGTGCGAGGCTAGGTCACGGTCGCAGTTAACGGTTGAAGTTGAGCTGCTACAAAAACTGTCTGCTCTCAGCTATCCTCCACATTTTCGCAACGAACGCTCCGAAAGGAAAGTCGTTCTCTATTAGCTTCGCTTGGAACACGCTTCTCTCTCACTGGGGAACTAAACGCCGATCCCTTTTATTTTATATAGAAATATGAACGCTTTCCTGATATTGGTTGCACTGGCAGGAGTTGGTAAGTGTCTCTTTTGTTCGTTCCTAATGGAAATTATGGTTTTCAATACCCTTTTTCGATTAATGTTACTTTTAAAATATTAAAATTAAATTTTATTTCATGTTTTTTTTTTCTTGGTTTATTAAAAAATAAAATCTGTTTATTTTCAAACTTTTATTCTGTAGACTCTATTTCAAACAAATTACTCATTTTTCGAATCTAACATAAATCTTTGTGTTTGTGTACTCATTATTTATATTGTATTATTTTTACATAATTAGATATAAACTAATTTATCTTTAAAATTTTAATATACAAGATAAAATTGTTGAAACTTTTACCAAACTAAGAGTTTTAAGTTCTGCCTTATTTTTCTTATTAACTATATGTCAGTTTTAATTTAGAAAAATATACTGCAGCGCAAAAGTTGCGTATTTCTGGTTTGCCTTCGTCAATAACATTAAAAAGGCGCTTGTAGCATATTCTTATTTTGGGAAAGATGATGACGATTTTTTTTTACATTTCACATTACTTCATCCCATTTTTAAATAAAAATATTGTTTGAATTAATTCAGATAAATAAAAAAAGTTTCATAGAAAGGCAAATATATTTTGTGTGAGCTTAACTGATCGTAGATTAATTCAACATGGGTTTTTTTTAATATTAATATATTAGCACTTTTTAAACAACTGCTTAGAAAAAAAATTATTTCTATACAAGTTGCTTTTCAAATAGCTTGCAAAGATATTCAAATTAAACAGAAAAGTAAAATGAAAAAGTTGAATAAATTCAACAAAAAGTTTCTTTGTTATAAATAATAGATCAGTTCTTTGTTCAATAAATATTTTGATAAGAAACTAAAGCATATTTTTAACATTAAAATTTTATTACGAAAATAATTCAATTCTATAAATGAATGGTTCCTCTTATCTAAAAAAATATTATAATGCTGACACATTCAAAGACGGAATGCAATTTTTTTAGTGAGTTAATTATTTCTCCCCTCATATTTAAAATTTGGAGGACACAAAATAATTTTGGTGCTGCCATCTGTTGCGCTAAGAGCCAACTTTGATTTTTTTAAAAAGCACTGAATATGCAAAAGCAATTGTTGGACGAAAGATTAAATCTGTTCAGAAAGTGAACATGCGTATTTTGCTTTCCTAAAACATCAAGATTCTTCCACAGGTTATTACCAAAAGAGCACGATAGCATCTCAAAAAGCAATCTACTAAATTATCTATTTTATCACGTTTGTCCGTATCGATTTTCAGCCCATTGTATTCTCTATAGGTATTAAAAGTTTGTACTTCTCTTAAAACTTTCAGAGCTAAATATTTCGGAAAAAGAGCATTTTATTTAAATGCCTTATTGTTCGTCTGCTTTTCGATGCCCTTTCTTTTAATAGCAGAGCAGTTTGAAATGCTTTTTTTTTTCCTCATTGTAATAAGAGTATCACGTATTGTGTAGAATAAATAGAGTAGCTTGATAAAAAGTCCCATGACACACATTTTCAAAAAGAAAAGAGAGAATTTTCTCAATTTGTTTTCAAATCACGTTAAAACAATTCTATTCATCTTTTTTCAATCTTTATTATTTGTAACCTCATATATTCACGATTTAGCATGTTTACGTGATTCTATTAACAAAAGAAACCAAAATAGCGATAAAAGTATTTTTGAAGTATTTCTGAAGGTTTAAATTTAATAATTAAAAATTATTATAATCTGAAATTAAACGAAAATGAATTAAACAGGTCTATAAATTTCCTTTTAATTGCAAATGTATTCTATAAAATCAATCAAGAGTACCGGAAAAGCATTCTTAAGAAATCTGAATGATCCTGATTATTTGAAATATATCTTTCATGATCAATACATTTTCACATTTGTTCATAAATAAAAAATATAAATCTAGCACTGAATACTTAATTTGTAAAACTAAATTCTCCTAATTAAACGTAATATTTGAAAAATTACATTTTCAGACGAATTAAAAGATGAAAATATTAATTAATTGCATAATTTCGAGTATCATCATGCTTATTAATTGAAAACATACGTAATTTTATTTAAACGCAATTAAATTAGTAAAATCTAGTATAAGAAAATAAAATTCATATCTATTGATTATACTATATTTGTAGGCTTACATGTTTCAATATTTAAAGTTCTAATCTATTTCTGATTAAAATCTTGGTACTTTGAACTTATTCTTAATGTAGTTCATATACAAACGCAAAATTTACATTTTTGCAAAAGATACATTGTGTAGTTTTATTCAAATTTTTTTCGTTCATATTCTAAGACATTTCTCTCATAAATTCCCTAAAATTTCAAATAGTATATCTGATAATTTTATTAAAAACGTGTTTTTATGTAATATACATCTTATTTTGAAAATGTTTATTGCATAGAGAATAATCTATTAAAAATAAAATAGATAAAATGCATAGACTATATTGTAAAATTAAGTAGGCATTAACTTTATTTGCTTCTTTAGAAACGAAAACTATGAGAATTAATACAATCAAAATAGAGTGTTAACTTTCTATCACATTTGAAATCCTATCAATAAGGCTAAAACCAGATCGTGAAAGGAAAGGAAAGGAGAGAAAAACAAACTAGAAAAAGAAAATGTCATGATAAAGAGTGACAGCACTGTGATTTGGGTCACCTAACCAGTTCCGTGACTGATTTCAGTAGATATTAGCGGTTTGCAGTCTTCTTAATAACACTGCCAACCGGCGTATGTCGACCTTGTAGTATTCGAGGTAAAAATCACTCAGACATACCTTCAGAATACAAACTTGTAAACTCTCAAGAAAACAAGAAAAAAAAACTAGTAAAAGGCTGCAAGACGCGTAAAGAATTTTCTTTCTTTTAATTTTTTTATTTATAAATATGTCACATTTTTTTTAATGTCTTCTTCCTTCCTTTTCCTTTAAAAAGTTCTAGTTTAGTCAGGTTTTATATCCTGAATTTCTTTTCATGTTTTTGTGACCTAAATTCTACTTTTTTCCTTCTTTCTTATGTTCTATCTGGTTTGATGGAAACTTAATTTTCATCGGTGGTTAAAAGAAATTCGAATATCTTCAGATACTCTTATTTATTTTTATTTAAACATATGCTTAGTAGATAGTTGAGTTATTTCAGACGATTCCGAGAACAGTTGCCAACATTAATTTGGCAATATTTATTTTTATTTAAACATCCATTGAACAACAGTTATTTTTATTTAAACACCAGTTAAGTAGACAATTGAGTTATTTCAGACGATTTCTGAGGACAGTTGACTAATTTCATTTCTAATCTTTTTCATTTTATCTTGAATCTTTCTTAGTAGCTTAAAAGTAAGCAATAACCATCTGATTGCCATTTATTGCCAATAAAATTTGTACTTTTGATATTTATAAATAATGCATCCAAATACAAAAGATTATCATTGTTTTGGGCATATAAAAAATAATATTTGTGAAAGATGCTATGTGAGGAAAACGAATTTGCATTTAATGAGCATTTGATATCACATAATCAAACTGTATGCATTGACATAAGGACATAATATGAGGTTAAATATAAAACATAAAATGTATCTGAAGATTATATATAAGATTACCACTTTATATTATATATAAGATATCATTTAAAATGCTGAGATTATATATAATATAAGCAGTACATTTTTTTCTTTCTTCAATCACTTTGAGCTTCTCTTAGTAAATGAGTTTTCTTATCATTTTAAAATCTCTAAATAAGACTTTATAACAGGAACATATACGAATTTATACTAATTACTTGATAAAGAGCTCAAGAAGAATTTATTGGCTATAATAATTAAAATCAAAATTTTTCTTATAGAACCATCTGTTTTATGTAAAAAGGCTTGCAATTCTGAATACCAGTTCAAACATAATTGTTTTTTTTAATCTGCCATGTAAGAAAAAAGGACATTATTATAAAAAAAAGTTTTTCCTCTATATTGTGTGTCAGTCAAATGTTTCTGTTTACACTTCATTAGGAACAACCTATAAATTTTTAATTTAATGGTTATAGATTTGACTGAAATATTTCCTGAATAGTTTCATTTACTTTTGAAATTCAAAACCAATTCATCCAATTTTTCCTGTCTCCACCAATTACAAACAAGAAATATCTAAATCTCGACATTGCTTTTCCTAATCAGCCCTTCAGCAATTACTATTTTTAAATATCTAGCACTTTTTGTAACAGCACATCTTGAATTTCAAAGCATCTTCTTCAAAACCACTGACACTTTCCTTGATTCAGAAGTCAACAAAACTTTAATAACTGAAACTCGATATCGATCGAAGCCAGTGGAGATTTGTGACAGTCTATCTGGGTTCCCAGTACTCCCGGGCTACTCAACTGAATCACGTATTTCCGAAGGCAATCGAGGCACAAGGATGCGATTCACAACAATTATTCTCAAAACACCGATTCAGAGTGAAAAGAAAAGCACTAATGCCTTGAAAGCGAGAAAACACCCTTGTATGTGTATTCAACCCTTTCTACTAAAGCGTTAGTCATGGTTAACCTTGCATTGAAAAATAATCGTTCTCCTACTACCAGCTGCTTAATGCAGCTCGCCCCCAAGCTTAGAAATACTTACGATAATGGATGTTTCTACTGTTTAAAAAAATCTCTTATCACTCACTGATTACAGGATATTATAACTTTGTTAAAGAGCTTATTGTTTTCGAGACATTTCTTTTGATATTGGTTTGAATTGTGGAAATCTTTGCATCGTGGCGAGTAAACTTCGTTCTTTTATAGTGAAATCAGAACATTTCGTTCTGTTTTGAGTAAGCAATCATATGAAGTGTTCTTGTTTTGAATCAATTATCAATAAGTGTTCGTTTTAAGATACTAATGATAAAACGAAGCTTTTTGGAAATATATGAATAGGAATATTCACATTTGAAAAAGCGAAATACTCTGGTTAAAAATGGATATATCTATAAAGGAGAATATTCCAAATTTTATTTTTCCTCCCAAAGGAAATTAATCTCCATTAGTTAAGACGTATAAAGAATCTGAAAATCATTCGCAGCTTAAATTGTAATAAGGTAAACGAATTTGGTATACAGCTCAGCTATGATCAGTAAAACGATCCTTGGAAATTTCTTCTAATATTCTTTCTAGAACATGAATTATTTGATTTTCTTATAAATCATGGTATTTTACCATGAATTATGGCTGTGTAAAATGTTATTTAATTGAGAATAATTTTCAACAATTAAGCTGACATCAAATAGCAAAAATATTAATTGCTTGGTAAACATTGTAAATGCTAATTCAATGCAGAAAAATGTATGCTGCTTTCAACTGGAATTTAATTCTGGTTAAAATCTTCAGATCAAATTATTTCCAATGGTATCTCTCAATTCTGAAAATGAAAATTCAATTTAAATTATTGAAGCAAATTCTACATTGGTTATATAAAGAGATTACAACTTTCACCAGAAGCAGTTTAAAAGCTTTAGAAAGAAAAGAAAAAATCATAGTTCCTATTTCATTTTATGCCTTCTTCTTATTTGTCAAATCTTAAATGTTTCTCTCTATCAATCAACTAGTCGGAAATTTCAAATTGAGTACGTGAGCACCTTATGTCCACGTGCTCAAATATAATGAGAACAACCTGAGGCTACATCAAATCGTTCACCTACACATCCATCTCATTAATATGCAATCGCCAAAGAAAACATATTAATCTCTGTCGGCTCTGACAAGTCAGCTCAGGGGTCTTCCAAGAATTTTTACTACACCTCCTTATGTAAATGACTCGAGTAAGTCATATAAGGTAAAGGAATTTTAAGGTATTCTACGTTGAGGAAGAAAGGTAACCTTGACTTTGAAGGCCATTAAAGTATCTACGTTCCAAAGGACGATCCTCAGCGGTCAAAAGAACATTACTCCTAAAATTATTGGCCGCTGTTGATTAAATTGGGCGGATCCCATGCAGACAAGGTTGATTTCAAGTTGGTTTGAAAGGGTGAAAATAAATATCCAATCTGTCAAGAATAAGGTAATGAGCAACGTGTCACGCTGCATGAGTGTGTCTCGAGGCTAGAAAACGCGAAGGTCATAAACTGGGGTGATCTTGCGGTGAGAAGGAATGCGAAAACAAAATGGATAATTGTTATTCTAGTAAGTGTAATGTGTAAAGCTATTTTAAGCTTGACTTCAATGGATGTCATTACAGATTTCAAAGGTTGAATGCTACTTAAGAGAACTAAATGAAACCAGAATCAATTTTTGAAAAATATTTTCTAATCACTTCTTATTTTCCTTGAATTTCTTTAATAAAAATAATGGATCTAAAAATTTGAGTCCTTATCTAAAATACATTCTTGTACAGTATGTTAGTAATTTCGAAACTCGTCAAAGTAACTCAGAAAATGTATCTATTATTCTTTCTCCCAACGCATTGAAACTTAAAATAACTCGCTAAAACATCACTTAAGATTTTATCTTGTATCCTTACAAATAGATATCTTAATTTCTGAAATTATAAAAGTTTTGTCAAGAAATAGCTTCTATTAAAAAATAAATATCTTTTTTTAAAAAAATTTAATTATTGCTGCACATTTTTGAACGGGAGGAGGTGCTGTGACATGGATGAAAAGGATTTTGTTAATCACTTGTTGAGGTATCCCTGGTAGTATAGCAATGCCATGGGGACGAATTATCTCCACTCCAATGATGGAAAGTCCTCTTCTTGGGAGGGATTATGTTGTGACCAGTGATGGCCCTCAGGACTTAATCTCAGTTTCCACTCTTCTGCTGTTGCAGTGGCAATGTCCCTTGGTAACAAACAATACAGTGTCCTTGGTACAATATCCTTATGTAACACGCGGATAGTTCCATTACCATACATATAAGAAATTAGTTATTATTCATACTCAATAACAGATACTAGATATAATATTGATACCAACTCATTATATTTGTTGGTAATACTTAAAAAGTTTACCAAATTGGTAATATAATAACTAATTTCCTCAAAAATATAATTACATTTGTAAAACTTATTAGACATTGCGTCTAATAAGGTTCAATACTTAATGCAAATCTGGATTTCATAGAAGTGGTGATGACAAGATCACTCTTTTAGCAATTCAGATATACTTGCAGTGGCATTTCTTAAATAGTTATTTAAATATCATAAATTTTCTCCTTAAAACTTTTCTTGTATAGAACCAAATTAATACACTATCAAAGTGATTGAACTTGTAATCTAACAATAATGAAGAGCCAAGCAAATACTTTAATTATTATTATAGAATTAAAATTCAGAGGACATTTCATGCTCTCTTTCTATTACACTAGTAATAAATCACAATATTCTGCTGAAGTCAAAACATACAAGAAGTATCTATTTAACATATTAATCTCAAAGGTGCAAAATATTATTTGAGATTGCTGGTGCATAGAGAGCAACTAATTCATTATACATATAGGTGCGTGAAACGTATGTGATTCATATAGCCCAAATAAATACTTTACTTGTGAGACATTCTTGCTTCACGTGGAAAATAACGTGTTAAAGACTTTACAACCGAGAAAACGCCCATGAACAATATTTTCTTATTCATGAAATTTCAACAGACAAGATGGGAAGTAGACAAATGTGCAACTTGTCCGATGGACATTGCCCCACGCCTCAAAACAGAAAGGAAAACGAACTCACCCAATTAAGAATGAGAGTAGGTGAAAGGTAACCTCTTGGCAAAAAAAGAAGTAAAAGGTAAAAAGAAAGCATTCCCCTTTCACCTTCATGAAAGGACAAGGCGATATAAAAGGTGAATGCGCCTTTCGTCTTCATCATCGCTTTCTATTTTTGATGACTTTGCGTAACATAAGAAGCTTTCAAAAGAGAATCTTCAAATAAAAAAGTAATTCCAAAGAAAATGTTACATTAGGCAAAGAGATTTGGGAAAGTAGGTCCATTCAGGGTGGAGTAAGAATTTTTGAAAGGTGGTTTGAGTACATGGGTGTTGCCGACTTCGAGCTGATAAAGATATGCAGTAACCTGGTAGGCGTTACGTGTTGAAGATGAGTACAACTATTGCTATTGTTTGGCAGGGTGTGAAACTTAGTAAGACACGCTTATTAACATTGTTGAAATAAATTCCAACGGAAGACTGGTTTATTTTGAGACAAATAAAGTGAAATACTTTAGATTGTCTTAAAAATGAAAACAGATTAATTCTATCTTCGATTTCACAATTTAAGTATGTCCTACTTGATTATGAAAGAGAGAATTTGATTTTCTAATTTCGAACAGATTCTTAATATATATTTTTTTCAATTTATACAACTCAGCGATACTTTATAAGGGAAATTTTTGGGGGAAAATTGCTATAAAATTCTGGTGCTTAATTTTGTTCTATTCTAGATTATTCGAATTTCACCTTATATTCTTCCATCGATATAAAGAATAATAATCTTTTTTTTTTCGGTTGAGTTAAATTTTTGAAAAATAGAGAATGAAAAAGTTTTATTTATTTTCTATACTTATGCTAAATACGGTAAGTCTTGCTTTTTATAAAGAGTATTAATGTCAATTATAAGAAAAATATTTATTATAATTTATTCACGCAATAAATGAAAATAAACAATAAATTTTATACAAAAACATTTTACTATAATTTATTTATACAATAAATGAAAATAATCAATAAATTTTATACAAAAGATTTTTATGAAATTTAAAGAAAGAACAATTTAAAATTTTATGGATAGTAAAGCGTTTATTTGAAGAACAAATTAATTTGATTTTACAGATTTTTATATTGTAAATATGCAAAGGAATTTTTACATTATTTTGAGTACATTATAAACTCAGAACTATTTATTGGACTGTGAATTGGTTTATTTCAATCAGTTTTTATGAAGTAGATGGTTGGATATCTCAAGATTCAAAGCTTAAAATGCAAAGCAATAAAATTTAATGAGTTGAAAATTGTTGAATTACAGGAAATAAATAAATTGTTAGTTCTCCATCTCTTTCATTGTTGAATTAAGAAATTTATATAATTTTATTCAAAAATAAAATGCTAAATAAGGTTAATTTAGTTGATGAAATTTTTAGGATGCTAGATGATGTTATTTTTATATTATAACCAGTTGTTTTTTAATTAAAATTCTTCATTAAAAAGTGTTGATTCAACTTTATGAGTTTCATAGACAGATGAAACATAAGTTTGTATTATAATTATTTCAACGAAATTAGAAAGTCTTCCCAGTCTTAATTATTTATTTGTTTATCCTAATTTTTAACAAACAGCAGCCACTTATATAGAAAATGGATGTAACCTGCATATTAGACACACTTTTTTTGTATTCTAACGAAGGTTTCGAAAGCTCCTTCTAGAGCTCTGAGCAGGTGCATTATCTCTCTTAAAGATTATTTGTTCTTGTAACCTCAATAGACGATGAAAGACTTCAATGTACTTAACATACTAAAAATTGGCACTCATTCAAAAACAAATTTTTTAAAATTCTTTTTTTAAAAAAATAAACACTTCTGTTTTTAAATAACGATTACGTTATGAGCATTAGTGTGTCCACATGACATAATAAACCTCACAATTAAAAACTTAATGCCAATTACATTAATTTGTATCATTCGCTATAATTAAAAATAAGAAAGTTCACTAAAAACCGGCGCTTGCAACTACTGACCTACTTTCTCCGATAGCATTCATGCCTGAATAGTTAACAACCTGTTTTATAACGCGTGCTTTGGCGTCGAACATGTTTAGAAATCTTGAAAAGCCGGTATGTTATACAGACTGCACTTTTGGCCTTATGTAATATACCGGCATTTCTGGTAGATTCCATATTTTTTTTATTGTTAATAATTTTAAAACTCAGGTTTTCCACGGCATAATTAATAAATTTAAAAATAAGGTTCATCTTGATTTCAATCAATTTCCTTTACGTTCTTGTAGTTTCTTTATTCAGCTTCTTCTCATGATTCAAATAAAATAATAATTCCTTTGGAAATTTTAATTATTTAAAAGAGAATATCAATTGAATATATATTGTTGGGAAATTTTATTTGTATAAATATTAATACATTACCTAGGGGGGGGGGGGGGGGGGGGGTTATACTAGAAACCTTTCGCAACAGCAGATTTTTTTGCTAATAACTTTTCATCTGAACTGAAATCGTCTTTTATGACAGAATGTGCAGAATAGTTCTTGGCAGGTAAAAAGAAGAGAATTGCAAGAGAGAGCATTACAACACGCTTTCCATATTGAAAGTGTTAAGAAAAAACTGGAAATGCTATGAAGAATTTATTTTCTTCAAATCTATAAAGTATTGTTCTTAATAAATTGAAATATTTTCTTGGTAGTGGTAGATGGAAAGGAAAGCATGCTTGAACATGCTTTCAGGCCAGGCTCCAAGAAAGTAACAAGAATCGTTCCGGCAACCTTTTCTCATTGACTGTATTAAGATGAAAAATAAAATATAAATATCGTTTGGAATGTTTTCTTCTAATCTATAAATCAAGTTTTGTTAGAATATAAAGAATAATCTCATACACTCCGACTTACTAAATCATTAGAACAGAACAAAAGGAAAGAAGAAAGTGAAAAAAAGTGTTTGAAATCTTTTTACACTATTTGGCAAAGCAATGATGATAAGAATTAGATAAAAAATGTCAAACATCGATACGCAGCAAATTAGAATGAGGAAAAAATCGAATAACACAGATATCTCAAAGCTTTTCTTGTAACTCCATCTAAAAGGAAGAAATGCTTTCACTGGATCCGAAAAAGAAAAAAAGAAAGAAAGAAAATTGTTGATTAATGATTGTAACTGTAAAAGAATGCTTTAAGGTGTAAACAAAGCCACTTTCCCGTAGGAGAGATACAATATTTAGAGATATAAAAAATGTTCTATTTATATAAGTAAACGTTTCCAGATGGTGGCCTTAATTGATTTTCTTAGTTCCGTTTTCATTTTAGAAAACGATCTGCGAATCAGTCAGTTGCCTTTATATATTTTACGTTCCGAAAAGAAAATTCCAGAAGCTTAACTGTATGAATAGGTACAAATTTTTTTTGTTTTTGTTTACTTACTTTATAAGCCGGAAATATGCAATATAATTCATATGATAATTCATTCTTAACAAATTCTATCAAATGATTGATAAGCATTTGAAACTGATCTTTATATTATTAAATGTCAGTCGGAGTGTTTATCATGCAGAAAAATCTTCATTTGTTCAATTTGCATTGACAATCGTCTGCGAAAAAACAAAATTGAAAGCGAAACAAAATACTTTGGCTGAAAGTAATTGAAATATGACTAATTTATTGGAATTTATTTATATAAACTTCAAAGGAAAGAAAAAATAGCAGCAACCTATATATATATATATTCAAAAAACATTTTGGAATAAAATATTACTTCCATAAAGGACAAATGTTCGCCATTTATTTCGAAAGTTCCACTTTTACTATTGATAATAACAACTGGTGCATGAAAACGGAAACATTTTTTTTTACGATTACTAAAAAATATGACAAATTAAGTTTATACAAAAATGGTTTTATACCAGTTACTAAACACTCCTATTTTTTCAAAAAATTGGCAATGCCAGGAACTAAATTTTTATAATTAAAACCCCAGTCACGAATGTTTCCAGAAAAATTATTCTATACTAAGCCAAGCGGAATTCTTCTCTGTATTAATGCAGTTAGCTGAGTAAACTCAAATCACAACATACCTTGGAAAATATTAATTTTATCATGCGAAACGGGCAATTAATAAAAAAATTAATTACAGAAAAGCCCTGATTGTTCCCATGATTGTTATGTACAATCCATGCTTGATTAAGCAATAATAGTGACAAATTTTCAAAAAATCAATTACCTGGACTCCAAAAATATAGCATTACAAAAAATTAATTTTTGTAACAAAAAAATCCTTTATGCGTAATTACTGATCAATAATGTAAAAAATTCAAAAAAATTTAATTTCATCATGGTTAGTGCCAATTAAGGATTGTTTTTACACGCCTGCCATTTTCAGCATTTCAGACATTCGGTTATGATTAATTCTTTTCATTCTTACCCTTTTTAGAACATATTCTTTGCTAAAGCATTGAAAAAAGTAATTCGAATTAATCTTGAAATCTCTTTTCAAGAACAGCAATGTTCCAAAAACTTTAAACGAATCTAATTGCATTTTAATCTGGACTATAAAAAAAACAATTGTTATCAAAATATTCTGCTCTCATTATCATGAACCACTATTTTTCCCCCCATCTTTAAATCGTGCTTACTGATCCTTGAAAGATGCCGAAACAGATGCTTTCACGTAAAATACTTATCACGTCTTCTATTTAGCTCAAGCAGACTGACATAGTTTTCTTTCAATTAATCTATTTTCTTTGCGGCTTACTCTAAAGTTTCTTGATCTATTTTTGGATTTTATGTTAATTTGTGAACCAATTCTATTGTTTAATGGGAAAAATAAAACTGTTTTCCCCCATTAGAATTGTTCTAGCTTTAGATCATCATTTCTGTATTTATATTATGGTTTCTCAAGTTTATGATGTGATATCTAAATATATAAAAATGAGTGCGGTTTTTAGTCTTTTTATACAAATCTATGGTTTTTTGATGAAATTTGGATCACATACTCTGCAAGACAAAAAGAAAGTTACTTTTAATTTTTCAAAATCCAATACTTAATTAAATTATAAATTAATTAAAAATCCAGGGAAGCTTTTGATATTTTTCAGTTACTTCTCCAAAAAGTATTATTTCACAAAAATGATTTTTTACACTATTCGCTGTCTTAAAAATACAAAATCTTACTTTTTATAATACCAATTTCGTTCTGCTCAATTTTTTTTTCTCTAATTTTAATAACTTTTTAAATTCAATTTGATATATAGTCTGTAACATTATTTTCATTCTTATAATGAAATTCCATTTGATTGTTTTATCAAATTTGTTTGATCATGAGCTAAATGCTAAATGCCAATGCTAAAATTGCAATATTTTTTTTTGATATTAACTCTTAAATAGGATTTTTTCTTTTATTTTATAGTATATACAATTTTTAATTTGTAGTTGAGTAATTTCATTAAATTCATATTTTTTCAATATTATCAAATTACTGGGTATTCTATAAGATTAGTTTAATTACAAGAAAATCAATATTCCAAACAGACAAAAGGCGAATGATTCGTCAACGGCGGCGAGTCGATTTATTAAAAATGAAACAAAGATTATTTTTGTAAAAGAAAAAGCAAATTTCAAATAATTTGGAACATATCTATAACTGGTTTTATTTATTTTGCTTGTGATTAAAGGCCAAATTTAAGTTACTGCTGACCACAGGAATGAAAAAATCACGATGCAATTGACAATATTAATAAAAAAATACATTAATCATAAAAAATAGCAGCATGAGACATTTTTATGACAGCATAATTAATTTAAGAGCATTAATTATTAGGAATTAATCCTGTTATAAATGATTTTTAGTTACATTAACGGTTGCTTAGTGATGGAAATGGTATTTATTATTAGCTAATTCATCGATTCAAGTTAAATTCAAAGCATTTTATGCTCTATTTTATTCAATCGCAACTTATATATTTGCGCACTGTTGATGATACTAATTTTAACAGAACGATTTTAATCGTTGAAAGCATCATAATATTTTTTTATTCGTTACAATGATAATTCATCACAATTTGTTAGAAAGCATTATGTATTTAATGGATAATTAATGTCAGCAATTGGCTGTCGCTTCATATTTATGACAATAATTAATAATTTTATAAAACTTATACTATTTCTAGTTTTAAGATCAAAACAGCTTCGCATTTTTAAATGTAGTATGTTAACTGCTATTTTAAAATGAACGAACGATAATTATCTTCAGATCCAAGCTGATGCAAAATAATTTTTTCATAATTGTTAAAATATGATGACATAAAACTATTTAGAAACTGTATTTCAGCATATATTTCTATAACTTGAAATTTCATCAAAACTTTGCCGAAATTTTTTCTTTGATTTCTTTTTTCCATTCTTCCTACAGAAAAAAGATAGTACTAATACTAGTTAAGAATTAATCTATTTTATATCACTAGGATCTTTTTGGAAAAAGAAGTAATTTTTCCAACTATCTTTTTCTTTTTTTTTTATTTCTAAGATATGAAGAAACACGTGATAAATGTTGATATATGAAACTAAACCGATTATTATTCTGTTTCTTTGCAGTCTCCGCCCAACGAGATGACTTCGACTGCCCCGACAACTTCGGCTTCTACCCTCACTACCGCAGTTGCGACAAGTACTGGGCTTGCGAAAATGGAACAGCGACCCTAAAGATCTGCGGAAATGGTCTCGTGTTCGATGATGCTGATCCCCTCAGAGAAAACTGCGCCTACCCCTTCAGCGTCAACTGCGGAGACAGGACAGACCTCGGTAAGCACTTCCTACAAGCAACTTCAACAATAAAAAGACCCCTAAACTTCAGCTGTACCTAGTAGTTGTCCTATTTAAACTTTGAAAACAATGAAACAAAGTGTCAAAGGTATTGACATTTGTGACAACGATATATAAAACAATCACAGCAAATAATATGCAGTCTTTCACTTTATCGTGAACTATTTCTAGGGAGGTTTCTACAGTAGTGATTCTTAATATTTTCATAAACACAGTGAAAAGAATTCTTGTTGTATTATTTTAATCATATAAATAATTCTTATAACTATGAACTCAAAAATTTATCAATTTTTCATAATTATTTCGAAAAACTAGGCAAGGTCACATAACCTTGCTAACTAACTCATTAGTTAGATACGTTAGGAAATCATGCGTTGTCTGTTCCAAACAATATGAGGCAACACCCTCCAAGATGATTAACGAGATCAACTTTTAACGAGTTAATCATTAATGTTGCACTCTGATGAAATCAAAAAACATCAATCCGAAAGAGATCTGCGTTATTCTTCAATGAAGCGCACATTCCAGCTGCCAGTTTCCCAAATGGTGTTTTTGAAGAAGACGATAGATTTGGAGCTTTATCCAGTAAGGAAGTGTTCACCCTTCTTGATCCATCCGGTCATCATTTCAAGGATGCAGTTCAAAGGATGCAGACATTTTATAAATCATATTTTTGGCTCATTTAAATAATATCGCATTTAAAAATCTATTGATAGTAAGATTTAGGCCAGGAATCGTTCTTATATATATATATAATTTTCAACCGAATAGGAAAATTGTATCTGGCAAATTTTGAGAGCTACGTTTCATATTTTTCACATTTTAATGAAATAATGTAAACTTTTGAATAATATTTAGAAGATTATTAATATTGTGATCTTTTGCATCCGAATCATCTCAAAAAAGATATAAGGCTTATCCTTCCCAGATATTAAATCATATTGCATTGCATTAGGTAAATCAAGTGAAAGAGAAATTGACCTAACGATTATAACAAAATGTAACTCAGTGAATATTCTTACCCTAGCGCCATTTATCAACCAGAATAAATGTTATAAAGTAAGTTTCTAATCCTGGTACACGCAAATCACAATCATACTTTTTCTATTTGCTATTTTTCTTTATCAAGATAATAATTTACTAACTCTTATTCTTATTTAAATGAATGAACGAAAATATAGATCCTTTTGATTCTCTCACTAAATTTAAGCTCCACATCCCACTCAAAAATCAAACAACTGACAACTTTTACTGTTCTTTATTTATGAGTGCTTCATATGATTCTTTCATTTTTTAGAGCCTCCCATAAGCACCCCTAACTGCCCCCGACTCTACGGTATCTACGACAACAAAGAAAACTGCCGAATCTTCTACTCCTGCTGGAATGGTGAAGCCTCCAGATACGAATGCCCACCCGGCCTTGCCTACGACAGCGAACAACGCGTGTGCGTATGGGCTGATCTTGTAGAGAGGTGCGACCAACTCGGTAAGTGTTTGTTCTGCAGCTCATCCACAGCATGTATGTATACGAACAATGAAAGTGATTAGTGATTCACATTTTTGTGTTGGTTTTGTCGTCGTTAGTTACTCTAAAATAACGCCTTTTCCTTGAAGAAGTGAAATGTATCCAGTTAGAATGAGAATGTTGTCTTTTCGTGAGTCAAAAAATGAACGAGAGGGAGGTGTTTGTTACTGTAGCAATAGTTAATGGATGCGATTTCGTTTTTTGGTATAGTTAAATAATTTTTTTTCTTTTAGCTATGTCAATACTTTATGGCGAAAGAGAAATATTTGGGTTACAGTATAAATCGGTACTATTAGCATTAATTGAGGACAAAATAAAGCATTACAGCTGTTTTATCACAGATTTGAATCTTGGTTTGAATTATAAGATACTAATGAAATACTAAACATAAACTCTTTTTTGAAAGGGAAATATTTGAATGCAACTTTCACTTTCGAATAATTCATTATAGTTATTGGTTATATTAATTAAATATTGAAACGTTAAGGAGAAATGTTATGATTTTGTAATAATGATAAATAATGAAACATGAAAAAATGTTATTAACTATAAAATTAGTATTATTAGAAGGTCTATATTCGGGAAAATAACACGCAACTTAATCAAACGAATTATCCACCAGGTAAAGCTGGCAATCAATAATTTAGTAACATATAACATTACAAATAAAAATAATATCAATCCATTGCTATGAATTTAATGACTGCTGAAAAAGACAAAAATTTAATTGAAAATCATTTAGATCTTTACTAAATATCTTTATTAAATAAAAGTCTGAAATCTAGTGACAAAAAAAATAAAACAATTTAAATATTATTATTTTTATTTTCGTAATAAAATTAATAAATTTATTGCTTTTATTATGCATTCCATCAGAACATAAAGGCGCAGAAATGAAATTCTGATTATTATAAAATAAATTAGGAATGACTTTTTTTCATAAAAATATTTTAGAGGAGCACACCATTTTAGTTCTTACATTCTACAATATAATTTTTTATTTATATCAGAATTTGATTTTGAATCTTAAAAAAGAATTGACTTACTTATCAGCAGTGCTTGACAGGCAACAATATATATATATATATTCTCTTAATTCTTTAACTTACTTCTATGAGTTATCTGACTAAAATATTTTTGCATTTATTATAATTCAGTTTATAAAGCATGATTATTATATTCAAACTGACATTTTTTGTTCCTAAACTCAAAATTACAGTTTTACACATTAACTACCGTGTGGATCACCGTGACCAACTGTCCCATATAAATTACATAGTAAGAAATTCAGCTTGGCAATTAATGCATTAAACACACACAAATTATTCACATTGTATCTTTTGCTGTGCAGAAGTTGCCGAAGGATTCGTCTGCCCTGATCCATCCGATGTTGACCAACCCGGCCTTTACAGCCGTCACGCTCACCCCACTGACTGCAGGAAATTCTACGTCTGCATTGAAGGAACCGCCAGACCCTACGGATGCAGTTTGGGAACCGTCTTCAACGTGGACAGTCTGCAGTGCGACGAGCCCGAAAACGTTCCTGGATGGTATGTACAAAATTCTTAGAATATTATGATTCAAATCAACTGACATTTTTTCACGGATTCTTATTTCTTATTTTTGTTTCATCAGGTCTTACTGGCTATTAGATATTAAATAATTTCCGAATTCAAGATTGCTAAGAAAAGAACAGTCTCTGTTTATCATATTACTTGCATCCTAGGATAGATGCTTAACCTAGACTTTAAGAACCATTTGCAAAAGAATCGGTCCTAAAAGCAATTTTTTCTTTTTGAAAGTTTTTACATTTGGAATCTATTCACATTTGCGTTAAATATAAATTTTGTAAGAGCAACATTGTTAAAGCATATATAAATAAGTGATAGCCAATATTTTACAATAGATCTGACAGTTTTTGACAAATAATACACAAAGCAAATTTACATAAACGGCAGTTAATGAGGTTTATTAAGAGCTTATTAAATATGGAATCAACATTTTCTGTTCAAGTGTTTTTAAAAAATTTATGTCTAAGATTCTTCCAAATTTTTTGGTTTTAATGTCATGTTATTTTAAATTTTACTTATTGTGTACATAAACTTTTCTGATAGAGACATCTCATAACATCATAGCGCATCATAGAAAACGAAATTATCTGATTCATTTATCTTTTTTTCGAGATACTGTAACCTCACGTTTATTTATTTGTCTTGAGTAAGCTACACAGAATTCTTCTTCTTTAGCTTTTAATAATGGTGAAAATCATATGATTCACGAGCTTTATGAAGCAATAAAAATAGTTTGAATTTCAAAATTACAGTATTATCAATTATTGGAAATCTTAAAAAATTGTGAAAATTCTAAAGAAAGCTATGCATATTTTTAAAATTGATATCATTAAAAAGACAATTTGTTAAATTTTGAAACGGTATTAATTTCATTTTCTTGCTGTTATATATTCAGAAGTTATCGCGGTAAATTTGTTTACTTTTTAATTAATTAAAATTTCAAAAAATCTTCCTGAGGTGCAAATTTTCGTCCATCAAGGTATATATGTGCCAAATTTTATAACTGTTGGTTGAACGGTTTGGCCAGTAGAGGGTCAACACACGTATACAAAGACACACATTCATCTTTATTATTAGTATAGATTAATAAAGATTCGCAAAATTCAATATAAAAGATTTAATTATTTTACAAGAACCATTATTTCCTCGAAATTGTTTTTGTGATAATATCTAAATTTTGTGTTTCTCTGTGTTTCAGCGAAAACTACTACGGAGATCTTGACGTAAAGACACTGAAGAAAGCACAGGGTTGATTGAAATCTTTGTAGATAATCTTGGATTTGGGGCAACTCAAAACCGTGCCTTCCAGTCAAAGATCTTCCGCTTTCTATTCCATCCATCTCCTGTACATTCCATTTAAACGAAACACTGCACTATTCATCCAATTATGGGACTAGAAAAATAGAACTTCAAATTATTATTATTATAATTATTATTATTTACTCCTCAGTGTTATATATGCAGAGCGTGTCATCATTTTTCAGAAGAAACTAAATTGAAATAAGTTATTTGTTTCGAGTTACTGGAGGTTATTTACCACACCTGCGCAGCAAGTAGAGCTTGCTAAAATATTAACATGTAACTTGCGTTTTCGATTACAGTCTAAAATTCAATTCGAAATTGGAATTAACCGTCTTCCTTGTGATTTTACACCCTGGATTTTACAACAGTGCCCACTGCGCAGATTTAAAAGTGCCAACGCTAGCTTATTATTATTTTTGTCTCTTATATATGATCAGTTCGTAAGCATTGGTCATAATAATGTTTTAAAAATAATAATGTCTCGATTTACTAAAAGTTTGATTTTTTTTGTACGATGTCGAGTCATGGCATCCAGAGTTTACTTCCTTTACTTGGAAATAAACTGTGATGACAAGTGAATGTAAATGGCTTACATTTTGTTTGGTGTAAATAAAGATTTCTAAAAAAAAGTAACATCTGTCTTTTTTTCTTTATTTTATCTTACAATCATAAATAATATAAAAAGTCTTTGCCTGCACTCTCTCCTTTTGTACAGTTAGAGACAGTCCCAGACATTATAAATGATTCAAAATTGATAATATTCTGGTTTGAAAATTTTCATTTACTTTTGAACAATGGTTACGTGAAAATGGTTTGCAATCAAACATACAACTATAATCAGCAAGATACTAAATTCCAAAATGATTTGTGGAGATTCTCCTTAAATAACTTAATATCGTTCTACTTTCAACTAATATGTTGAAGGTAGTTGACTACTTAAGGCGTACGTACATACTTGAAGATTTTATTTAATTTTAACTTTAAAAATCCAATTTTTTTACAGTAGATCATTAATATATGTTTGAGCTCATTTCAATGAGAAAAACCATATAACACAAATAATTAATTAATATTTAATGAGCTAATTAGCATACTTTTTGAAACACGATATCTTAAATTCTAATTGGTACAAACACACAATTCTAATTGGAAATTATGCCTAATATTAGTCTTCATGTGGTCTGCCTCAATCAAGTTATAAAAATATATAGTTTTTTTTTACAATTTTTTTATTAATGATGAGTAGAAAAAGTGAGATTTTTTCTATAATTTTAACTTTTAAACAGCTATTAAAAATTTATTTCTATAAATATAACTTTGATTGAGGCACAAAACATCCACTGTTTTATACAGATTATTTTGATATATAAATAATTGTATTTGGTTAATTTCTTGTTGAGTTATGATTGTTTGAATGAAGCAACACAGTGGAAAAATAATATTCTTCAGAAAATGAGTTTAAAGTTTTGAAAGTATGTTTTCATCATAATATATTTTTAAAAATGCCAAAAAAATTACTATTTAGAACATTAAAAACATCTTGAAGAGTAGCTCACTCCTTCTTTTTCAATTTTTTTTTTTTTTTTTTTTTGATGCCACGTAAACATTTTCTTCTCTGCATCTGCAGTGGTGTTGACTGTCGCAAACTTTCAGATATTCTTAGTTTGCCTCTGTTGACTATGCCTTCCACCATTAAATATCCTGGATTGATACCCATCCGCTTCATAATCTCCAATTCTGGTTTATAACCACTGTTGAAGTGCAGAACTGCATCTAAAACTGAAAGTTTCAGAACATCGATACCTGAAAATTTAGTTTTTGGGCACCGTTTCCAAATGAGGGAATGGAGGCATTCGTTGGTGTTTTGCGTTTTTCCATGAAGACACTTTTCTAGCATTTCTGCAGAAGTTAATCTTGAATAAATTGGTTTGATGTATTTTAGCATCTTCAATGGCAATCCTCCTTTACGTTTATATGAATTTTGCTTCCCATGAGCAGTGGCACGTTGAAATGAGCACCAGCTGTCACTACCTTTTGGACATTTAGTATGCAGCGGATGAGTATCCTGAGCACTAAGGTAGTAAAATGTGCTCCAAATTGCATCTGACATTGCTTTACAGAGCCAGTGTTATTACGTAATCCAAGACCAAAATAATTTTGCATTATATTTATTTTAGCATCTGTCAGCTTCCCTTTTCCTCCTATTCCTTTGACTGTTTTTTTTTAGTTTTCTCAAAGCAGTTCCAAGCCTTTTTTGGTAATGCCCAATGCATTCTTTCTTATTAATACTTTTACCACAATATGGGTCAAGCTCACACACTGCTTTATAGCTTTTACTGTCACCATCTCAGTAAAACTCTCTATACTGTAGTCCCCTTGTCTCCACTGACCGCTGAAAAATTCTTCCTGCACCTATGGGTTCCATGTTATTTGATGAACAGTGATAATTAATACAGCAAATATGGTCAGCTTTCCACAACTGATATTCAACCGAAGATTTATCTTTTTTATTCCATTTGCGACAGCCAATACAATCTTTCGACATCAGGGACTTCTCCTGTATCGACAGAAAGAGCTGTCACAACTCCATTTAATGAGGAGTAGCCTCGTTTTGCCAGATTCCATCAACAGACACTCCGCACTCAGATGTTTCATTTAGTCATCTAAAACAATAGGTAGCCAACCGCATGGTTTCTTCAGCAAGTGGTTTTATAACACGCAGCAAAGCTTTCATGTGTTTATTATATGGAACAGGATTTGGTGGAAAAGCCATATTCATAAGTCATGAATTGGCTTGATTCTCTATGACCACAACCTATTTGTCTCATGGCATACACTACACGTCTGTTTACTTCATAAAACTGACCCTGGTTTTTTGAAGTAGTGCATGAATCACTAATGAAATCACAGCTATGGCATACAAGATTTAATTCAACACAGCATCCCATTTTCTTGGAAGTGCTGCTTTGAACATACAATGTTTTTTCACAATACTTTGGGCAGTATAAAAAAGAAAATAGTTGGTTTATGCAGTCAATTTCTATTTAAAAAAACACTCTCCTTTTTCATCATTAATTCCTGCATTATCAGAAATATTCCCTAATTTCGTTTTCAAAGCAGATGATATTTCTGATAAATTTTCAGAATCGAGAGACTTTTCTTTTTGTATGTTGATTAGCAGCAAACTTTTTTTGGCTCAGCTCTAGTATACGGCCTCCGCCAAATTGGCGATAAACGGTAATTTCTGGATGCCGTCTTCGGCCTACGTACTCTTCTTTAGGGTAACCTTAAACCTTATCTCTTAACCTTTCACCTTAACCTCTAATTTTAAATTTTATTCATTTCACACTGTTCCATCCATTTGTATCAGTCGACGGCTGTTAGCTCCCACCATTTCCCACGTGACCAGGTTGTATTTTTCTATTTTATTTGTTTTGGCATTTTTATTTTTCTATTTTTACTCATGGCGTCTACTAATGTACAAATTCAGGATGGTGTTGAAAAATTTCAAAATGTTTTGGAGAATAAAGGGCTTGGATTTAGGGTTTCAAAGATGTCAGACAATAAAACGAGGCCTATTTTTGGAAATCCTGGAGTTGCTACCAGGAATTTTGTCACAGAGTTGATGCGGGATATGGATAATTTTTTTGCTTTTTTGAAGGAATCGGGTTTGATTAAAACCCCAAATTGTACTATTTGCATGTTTTAATGCAGGTCGAACTAGAAATGATATTTCGGATAATAGCTTTGTTTGTCGAAACAGTATAATTAGGGGCGAGTCACGGAAATTGTGTGGGCAGCAGGTAAGTTTCAGGTATGGCTCTTGGTTCAACAGCAGTAGTTTGACTATAGAAGAAATATTTTTGCTCACTTTCGAGATTCTAATAGGAACAAGGACAGGGGAAATTAAAGAACAATACTTTTTCGGTAATAATACCTTATCAAATTGGAGACAGTTCATTAACGAACGAATTTTACAGTATGTGGAGGAGAATTCAGAAAAAATTGGGGAGCAGCTTCCGTATACGGCCTATTGGCGCCATTATTTTAGCCAAGAAGTCGCCAATAATGCGTGTTTGTTTAGGATGTTGTGATTCTTACTCGGAAGTTTAGAAGCCACGTTAGGCTTATTTCTAAGACTGACAAAATACACTAGACTATAAGTCAGGGGGGGTGCTGCCCCCCCCTGAACCCCCCCCCCTCTTTTTTTAAATGAAACGATTTATTTAATTATAAATATAATGAAGCATGATGAAATGCTCACTTGCTTTTAAGTATAATGAAATGGGTTCAGCTCCTGTATACGGCCTCTGCCAAATTGGCGAGAAATTTGGCGATAAACGATAATTTCTGGTTGTCGTCATCGGCATATGTATTCTTCTTTATGGTTACCTTAAACCTTAGAACATATTCAGTATTTTTATAAGGAGCAGCTCACATATACAGCTATTAACTTTTATAAACTATGCTTTTAAAATGAAAAAAATATGAATGTTTTCATGAGAACATATTCAGCATAAAATTAAGAAATCATTTTTAAAAATCGGAGCAAAAACTAATTTCGTCATCATCATTTAATATTAATTTTGAGCATTTCATTATACTTAAAAGAGATTGAGCATTTCATCATGCTTCATTATACTTATAATTAAACAAATCCTTTCATTTGGATCTTTATCATAAATATTTCAATACCCCCCCCCCCCTGACTTACGCTCGTGTATTTTGTCAGTCCTAGGATTAAGCCTAACATGGCTTCAAAAATTAGTCAATAATCACAACATTTATCTGAATTATTTAAAATAAAAAGGGGGCATGGCCACCCCCTGACTTATAGTCTAGTGCATTTTGTCAGTCTTAGAAATAAGCCTAACGTGGCTTCAAAACTTCCGGTTAAGAATCACAACATCCTAAACACGCATTATTGGCGACTTCTTGGCGAAAAAAATGGCGCCACTAGGCCGTATACGGGAGCTGTTCCCGAATACTGACAACATCTTGGTATCATTTGAAAGCTAAAGGATCAGAGGACATTTTGAGGCAATAACAAAATATTCGATATTTTGAACGATTTTCTAAGTTTCAAGTGTGTACATACACCTTAAAAAGTCTATTTTTTGCGAAATTAAAAATTCTTTTATTTAATGTTCTTAAATGTTTGAACAAGTTTCTTTATAAAACCTTTAGAATTTTGCTTCTAAGTCTATTTTTTGGGAAGTTACAATGATTTCTATAATTGCATTTGCATATGTTTTTATGCTATTTTACATCTTTATATTCTATTTTGACAAATTCTAATCTTTGACAGCATTTCTTACGAAAATCTTATAAATTAAAATCTAAAGACAATTTCTTTGTTTAAATTTAGTATGCTAATTTCTTAATAAAATCTGCAGTTTTTATAACGCAAAAGATTTCTGAGACACACTGTATTAAAAAAATAAAAAAAGAATTCTCTAGGCAAGAAAAAAAAACATGTTTGATTACCTAAATATTCTACAACTTCAATTATAATAAAATTTCTTTTTATTCAAAATTTTGAAGTATTATAACCATTTAGGTTTAACAATATTAGTGTCACATAATAAAAATATTATCGAACACTATATACACAAACTTATAGAGACATTTTTCAATGACTCAATATTATTTTCTTGATTTTTGAACGAAGCTTTCTTGTTTCCCTTTTTCAATCAAAATAAAATCTCACTATAGAAACTTTACTACCGGCGCTTATCAAAACTTATCATATTTATTCTCTTTTTCTTTTTTTTATCTCTCTTCTTACAAAAGCGGAAGTTTTTTTTATAGATATTTTTTTTGTTTAAGGATCTGTAATATTTTTTCAATTTTTATAACTGTTTCAAGTTTTTCATCTTTAAAATGGTCCTATTCGTATAATGTAGAACTTCTTCGCGACTTAGTTCAAAGGTGATGTCATGAAGCTTAATTTCATTCTGGATAAGTTTATGACTTAATACTACAACTTCAAATAAACTCTATCATATAAAACCCAACTCATCTAAAAGCAAACTAGACATAAAGCCAGTATTTCATTGAATTACTTCTTTAGGAACAATGAGACATACCGCCAGTATAATATTTAGCTCAGGGTGCATAGAATGGCTTATAGGATTCATGATCTAATAAGTGTTCACTTTTCACTGGCACATCTGATGACTTAAGAATAAAAATATTTTGTTTTACTCTGCTATCACTATTACACAGAAAAACAAATCGTTGATTCTTCTTTTTCTGTGCACTTTCCTTATACGAGAAGTTTTTCCGAAATCTAAAAACATATCAAAATCAAATATCATAATAAACGCAGTCTAATCATTTAAAATTAGCCACAAGAACACATTATTTTACAGATTCTAAAAGATATTTTCCATTCTCAAATTCTGTTTCTAAAATCTATTTTGAAATATTCTTTTTCCTGGTCTAATACGACCTTTCTATATTTCAAAAAACTTTAAATTGGGCGTTTCGGAAAAATTACTTGAAGCAGTATAAAGGTATCTACAAATAACATGCACATGAAAGATATCAGACCATATGGTCATAGTTATTTAATCAAGAAACATTTACCATTTTATGGATTTCAAATTCACTGTTTTAAACTTTAAGTGGAAATGTATAATTTATTATGTAAAATTGAACTAACTTCACAAGTTGTACAGTAAAATTCTGCAATCCATCAACTTTTTTGAAACGTATAGAACATTGGAATTTCTGTGTTTTAAGATATAAAAGTTGTTTTGCAAAATTCACGCTTTGTAATTGGTTCCTGATTGCGCTAAACTGCATTCATAATAAATTTTTTTTAATTTCAAGAGTAAAAAATCATTAGTGATTTTAAAACAAAAATCAGTTAATGCAGTACAAATATCAATACATATTTATACTATATCAATAGATAATCAATACAAATAGTAAAAGATGTAATAAAATTTGCGAATAAAACAAAAGATTAAATGTGTGTAAAAAAACTGATAATGTAGAAAATTAAAAATGTTTGGGTGGTATTTCTCACCCCCCCCCAAATCTTGCAAATGACGATGGTTGAAAAGAAAGAAAGCGTTATAAAATAAAAGAAAGGTATCCGATCAAAATCTGTTGAAAGTAAAATCAGAGTGACACGTTAGGCATTAGTTTCTGGAAAATGTCATATGGAAATAGATTTATTGTTAAACAATCAATAAGAGGGGTACATGCTTCAATTATTTTATTTCCTGATCAAATTCCACTTTTCCGGTTTAATTAATTCCTTTTCAAAAATAATGCGCCATCAATACTACGTATCAAGTGAAAATGATACTTCCGTTGCCCTTCTCAAGGTCAACACATGTATTCAGTCGACACATGGCCGGAAATCCCATGTTATATAAGACTAGTGATCATTTGTTTTGTCCCTTCTTTCTTCTTTACTTCTGCTTTTGTGCCGCGCTGCGCCTTCTTGTAAATAATCATGCCTGCTTCACGAGAGAGAATAAAACGAAATTTAAAAAATCCAAAGAGTCTTCTATGTCTTCGAACCTGCATTCTGCTTTAACCAGAATAATCTTACACACACACACGCGCGTATATATATATATATATATATATATATATATATATA
>JAPMOR010115338.1:404867-414852 GCA_026543865.1 Argiope aurantia | reverse complement strand
TATATATATATATATATATATATATATATATATATAGGAATATTTTTTTTCTTAAATATTTGCATATTGCTTCGCAGACATTCAAGCTATTTATTTGTAATTCTTAAACTTAGTCAAATTCATAAGGAATGCAGAAGCTTAATTATTTTATTCTTGAGATACTCCAATATCTTAAATACATTTTCGTAATAAATTTTATAATTATTGTAAACTGATTTCAGAAACTCTGCCTTGCAACATCTGACATTTTGCATCACTGTGTAGGATACCTTTTGATGAAATCTTACAAAAATGAATAATCTTCGTGTTATGAACTACCCTTTTTTACTTCTTGTAATTGGAAATATGCAAAGAGAGTATTGTAATTGTCAAAACTTTTGAATTTGAGATTTTGAAGAATCTCTGCATTTTAAATATCTTTTATTTTTTGGAACTAAATCTATGAATAAGATGACTCAAATTCATTGAACTAGAGAAATGACATTTTGGTTGTAATCTTAACACAAAATTCACATAAGCTATCAAGATTTGAACGAATTCCATACAAAAATAACTGCATGCCTCTCTGTCTATATGCATATAAATTCGATAATCTAAAAGAGAAATACTGAGTTTCATCAAAGAAACTAAGAAATATAGGCTTAATTTTAAATTTGTAAAACGTTGTCAAATTATAGATAAAATTCGTTGAAGAAAAATCTGATTGTCGACATAAATGTAAACATAATAGTTCACAGAGGACGGGAAAATTAAAATAAAAGAAAGTCAACAGGACAACAAAGGAACTGTGGACTAGCACGATAAAGTCCAAAAGAGATTTTTGTTTGTTTGTTTGTTTTTCCTTTCATTGTGAACAAAGAGAAACGATATTTGGGAAGCAGTATTATTTCTTTCGTTCCCTTATCCTTTTAGACATAATCACAGTAATATTTTGGTGCCGCCGAGTCCCCAAAACTGATGCCCTGTAGCCTGTATGCTTTGTCCTTTTATTATTTGCCATTGCAATAATGTGTGGAACAATGGGAAGCATATATACTCTGCAGCTTCTCAAGAGGTTGTAGTTTTCGTGTAATTTTTTCATTTTGTTGAATGACATTTCTTTGAAAGCAAAATTTTGTTTAGAATTCTTTAATTATTTTCCCTATAATATGTATTTTTTCAATAGAACCCTACTGCTCTTTTTATGTATAGGTAAGTTGTAACCATATCTGATTCATTTTTCTATTATTGTCTGTTGAAGTAGATATAATATAAAGTTGCGTTTCTTTTATTTTGGTTTAAAAATTGAATTCTAACGAAGGTCACGAATATTTTTCTAGAATTATAACATAGGCTTTTTCCCTCTTCCAAGTTCTATTTTATCTCTTTGTTAACTATGAAAAATTTCCGCACTAAAGAATTTAATAAATACGCATAACTAACTATAGTAGTTTTGTTATCAACTATTCTATTTTCCTTTTACCACTTTTTTTTTGTTGTTATTAATTTTGCAACTTAAAAAAATACTACTTTTACTTTATTCATCATACAATTCTCAATAAGACCTTGTTGATAAAAAATGATAAAATTTTTAAATCGATGAATTATGTTTTTTATTTCAGGACTGGTGCTGAGGAATTTTATCATGGTTTTGCCCCCACAATGAATGCATCATAAATATTTTCTTTGGGGGGGGGGCTCTAAAATGGTTGGTAGTTGAAAGCAAAGAACTATTGATGGCCTAAATAAGTATAGTTAACTTTCATATGAAATTTAAAAAAAAATGTTGTAATCGTTATAGTGATTCTGCCAGGGGAACTGCTTTCTGTAATAGACAACATTTTGGGTGAACATTGGAGCGCCGAAGATGATTAATTCCATTTGAATATTAACCGCATTTATTTTATTTCAAAAGGGAAATAATAAACCATTTATGAGTTTTTCCTCTGTATATTATTGGAAATAAAGCATGTCTTCAAATAGACTATAAGACAGACAATTTTTGTTTAAAATGCACAATATAAATACTGTTACAACACAGTCTAAGTTAATGATTACGCGATTGATTCAGAAACGTGTATTATAAATACATTTACTAGATTATCCAAATGAATGATAGCTCACTTTTAGAAAATTTATAATACGTTACAGTACTTGGAGATTTTATATTTAGTTCGAACAAATATATTATAGAGTTTCCATTCATAGACAAAGACACATCGAAAAAGGTCATATTGGATATGAAAATGCTGCATTCATTTTTAACAATGATTATATTTTCTATCGGCTAAATTACATCAATGGATCGCTTGATTTCTCACCGACGTTCTGTGAAACACATCATGTGATCGAATCTGTAGAGATTCTACAGATTCGATCAAGTAATGGGGAAGGGGGGGGGCAGAGAATCCTGGAAATTTTTTAAATGATTTGGAATGAATCAGAGAAAAAATGCAAATTATTATTGCATTCTTAAAACATTATAAATTAAGTAATTGAAAAAATCGAAAACTTTTGCTCTTAACGATATTGAAATATATCATATCAAGAACATCGTTTTTAATCCAATTCCCATTTAACGGAATAGAAAGGTCCGGTCATCTCAGTATCGTGTAAAACAATGAGTGGCTATATATTAGGGAAAATGCATAGAATAATTTATCATGCGACATGTGTATGCATACATGCTTGCCTTCAATACTATGAGTCTGTAGACTGTGAATAAAGAAGAATTCGCAGACATTATGGGTATTTTTTTTGTCTACTAGGTTCTGATACGAAACTACTGTTTTAGTATTAATAAAGGAATAAATTGCAATAATTCTCTGAGAATAAGCGAAAAAAACCAAAGATCATATGAAGAGATATTTATAATAAAACTAATTATGCTTAACTGTGTCACTGTGACTGTTGTGTCTCCTGGAAATGACAGTTTTTGTTGCTATATTTATCCCAAAACAGTTCCATTTTAACATATCCTTCTGTGTTTTGTAAACAAAAAATCTTATATGTGTTCATTTGAAATTTTCGAGAGGTCATCTATGGTAGAATGTGATGAAATCGAGCCCAGGTTGTTCTTAGGAAATCTGGATGCAGCAGAGAGTGAAGAAACTTTAAAGAGTTATGGAATAACTCACATTCTGACTGTATATATGTTTCCCATCACAAAACCGGAAGGTTTAGAAATAGAAACTCTATTTATTGATTTGGAGGATTCTCCAGATTGTGACATATTATCATGTTTCGAAAGATCAAATGCTTTTATCAAAGAAGGACAAGAAAAAGGAGCATGTCTTGTGCACTGGTATTGCCATTTGATTCCTTAATAATACATGATTGTAATGTAATGATTGTGAAAACTGTATATAATTTTAGAATCTCTTATACTTTATTAATTTGGCAAAAGATGGAATTTTCTTTCTTCTTGATTTAATTCGAAATTTCTCATTTTAATTAATAAAATTGTATTGATTATCAGAGTTCTGTAATTTATGTTTTAATCATATCCAACATTCATTTTTTGATGATTAACTGATTGATAAATTTATTTATCTATGCATATATCATCGTTTTGATTTATTATCAAGCATTTTTATTATTGTAATTGATGATAATCATTTGTGCCATCAAATAATTACTCAGAGTTAAGAGATATATCAGAAAGAATTGCAAATATAGTTTTTTAAAGAATTAACAATCTTAGAAAACTAGAACTTATTATTTTTAATATTGAGTTGAAAATCAGTTGATATATTTACAATTTATGGTATGTTTTGTTTTAATTAATTGTCTTTTAGTCTAATGTTTTTATTTTATGAGGATTGTATTGTTCTTTTAATCTTGCCCAGAAATATGTAGGCATTTAAAAATAAATTTGTGTACTAATTTTATTTATTTAATAATTTTAATTCAACTTTGTAGCATTTAATTTCTTAAAATAAATTAATTTTGCTTTAAAATTTGAAATTGAGTTTTTTAGTGTTGTATCTAAATTTTTGAAATTTAAAATGCTATAGGCTTTAGAATTTTAAAAATAGGTCAGCATTTATTTGATTAAAGCATAACCAAACATTTCTCTTGCATTATAAGCTTAACAATCTTACATATTTCTTTAGTTGTTTTAGTATTGTAAAATTCTTTCTTTATATTGTTACAAAAATGTGTAATTCTGTAAAAATTTGTATTCTGAATACCAAAGAATTGTTTAAATTTTTTTTAAAATAATCGAAAATTTATTGGCATACTATTATTACTGTTTATTGACATACTACTTGAGACATGTAGACATATATGATTCAAATTTATCCAAACAGTCTATAGAATAGATCATTGGACGTAAAGATGCAAAATTGACTGGTAGTTACTTCTTGAATTGTAAGTGCTAAGATAAGAATTTTCTAAATTTAATTAATACGTATATATAAAATCATATATAGCACAGAGCATATATAAAATCATTTTTGCATCACTTTAAAATTTAAAGAATCAACTATACAGGGTTAGCATTTTTTTTTTATTCTTAACAATTTCTTTCCAGATTTAATATTTTTTTTATTTCCTAAACACTTGTAATTATGTTATATATATTTTTCAGTATTTTCATTTATCATTATAATTTATGCTCGTGTGCATTACAGTATATTCATTTACGTACATGTGTATTACAACTATATTATAGATATATTTCTGTATGTTATCATCGTTGCAATTCATAGTGCATTCATAAAAATAACATAAAAAAATTAATCGGTCCTAAAGCTATCATTCTACAAATTTGCGATTTGTGTCTTTTTAAGCTGTACAATATTTTTATATTTATTCTTGATCAATTAAAAAAAAATCCTTAATGTTGAAGAAAGATTAGCCTTATTTTAAATTTGAGTTTTAAATCATAAACTCTTTTCATTTTTTATATTCATAAATCTGTTATTTCATTTTTAAATTATTACTCCAATATGATATTTCTTGATTTCCCCTAATTTTGATTTTGGTTTTAAAAAGATAGCATGACTATACACTATATTAAAGCTTTTGTTGCAACAGATATTTGTGAGGAAGTAACAGTGCTTGTGCATTAACAACACTCCATTGTTAAAATTTTGGCACCTTATTATAAAAGCACTGTTTTTTGGCACCTTATTATAAAAGCACTGTTTTTTTATACTGAATTCAACTTTTACTGTGTAGGGTTTTTTTTTTTTTTTTTTTTTTTATTAAAAACCTAATAAATTATCAAAATATTAAAAGTTAATAGACAAATCAATAAGTTCTATGTTTGGAAACGATGGTAATAACTTTTAAATTTCTGATCATTGTAACACTAAAAACACTGTATATTACTTCGATTTTCTGAAGTGGCTTTTGAAGATTATTAAAATTATTAGGAATTATAGAAACAGTGCTCTAGAGTATAGATATTATTTTATCAGGCTATAAACAAGCATTTTTACATTTATTATTTTCTCAATTAATTACAGTTATGGTGGAGTATCTCGCAGTGCAACATTAGTTGTAGCATATCTCATGAAGAAGTATAACATAGGAGTAGATGAAGCCCTTCAAAAAGTTAAAGACAAAAGATATTCTGCCTGGTAAGTAAATGGTTTCCCTATTCCTTGATTATGTCTTAACCTTTTGTAAAACAAAAATTTGTTTTTAATTTAAGTAATAATCTTAAAAAATTGTTTTATCTTAATTAATATTCCCAATAATCAAAAAGTTGGCCAACCTGGATGAAATATTGTATAGATGTGAAAGACTAGTTCATTATTTATTTATTTATTATATTACTGCTTCATAATTTAGAATTTGATATTATTTGTATCTTTGTGCTGTTGATTGCATGCAACATAGAGAAAGAAAGAAACCTTTTTATTGTATGTCCTTAGGCAGATTAGCAGTCACCATTTCTTGGTAGAAACTAAACTGAACAAGTCTTTTGAAAAGTTGATTGCATGCATGCTGCCCTTAAATGATCTGCAGTCATCTTAATTTCTATTTTATGTTCAATTTTCAAATTGAGTATTGCTGTTTGGAATATCCATTCTAATCTAGACTCAATAGCAAATTTCCTATCTCTTAAAGATATGCATATATTTATATTTAGGAAAATGCTATAAGTAACTTAAATAATTATATTATTTAAGTTACTTATAGCATTAGCCTCCACCCTATATATAGCCTCAACCCTAATCATAATAATTATATTTAGCAAAATATTCTTTATACACTAGCATTTTAATCTGTTGATTCCTAACCTAATTAAAGTGTAGATTTCAATATATTTTAAATTAAGTTGAAAGCACCAAAATTAAAATAACTATAGACAAAATTAGATTCCTAGGGAAAAAGAAGAAAATTTTATTTTTTTTTACTATTTTAAAGGAAATAATTTTCAATAAATTGGTAAAAGATTGACAAAGAAGATTTTAATGAACATTTTTGTAGATAAGTACTAAAAAGATTAATAATTAAAAAATAAAATTACTTTTTAATTCATTCCATTAACTTGAAGAAAATTAAAGTAGAAAACACAAAATTTCAAAATAGCAACATTTTCATTTCAAAATCTAGTTAATGAATGGTATATTAAATTACTTAGGGATTTCAGAAAACATATTGATCTCTTAGAAAGAAAAAAAAAAAGAAACAATTGGGAAATGAAAAAATATAATTATTTTGTGAATAGAATACTGTAATGAATGGATAAAACAAAATGACAATGATGAATTGCTCTCTCTAGAAATTATTAAAAGTTGATACTTTTTAGGATGGTTTTTTTTAATGAAAAAAATCTTGTAACAATCTGTATAAACTCGTCTAAAATTAAGAAAATTGAAGACTGAAGTGTTGATGGAAAATAAATTGCAGTTCAAGGTATTAACCTCTTTGTCATCTGCAATGTGTTCAAGTGAAACTTCTTCAGAGTGGTTGTAACACGCTTCAAGTGTTTTTCTACATTTTAAAACTTTTTAATGTTTACTTGTTTGAGTTTTTATTTTTGTTTGTTCTAATGTGATGAAAAACAGAGGAAAAATAGAAAATTTCACAGGAGAGGTAAGCAAAATGATTAACTAAAAAGCTCTTGGCTTTGTTATTTTATATCAACCTCAGGGAAATGCTATATATTGATTTGTGGTTCTTCAAAATGCCATTGAAATGGTATAAAGTAATGTAAAATAGTTGTATTCAAAACTTCGTAAGTTTAGTCACAGAAAAGTGGAACTTTTTTGTTTAAGATTTTTTATGTCAAGAACATTTTTCTAAAAATGTGATTAATAGGCTGAAGGGCTAATAAATATTTTACCATTGTAATTTTTTTCTGCTGTGCATTTATTGATACAAAGAAATAAAATAAAAGTAATATATCTTTACTTCATTTAAAGCTTTTTTCCAATGCCCATATATACTTACTTTTAATTATTTAAAAATTAATTATTGAGCTATAGTAGAATAGGTGTCTTATCTGATGTAACAAAGTCTGCTGTTTAAATATTGGAAGGCATTTTTTTATTGGAAAAAAAAACAATGAAGAATTAGGTAATGCTGAATAAATCGTAAGAAAAAAATTCCTCTTATTATCAAAACATTTTTGATTATTATGTTATGGATAAATACTCTGTAGATATTTACTTACTTTCTCCTTATTTTTGCTTGTATATTGTGGTTGCAAGCTTAAGCAATTTCTGTCAGTGTTTAAAATAAATTCCATTTTGCTCTGCCAATAGGATCTCTCGTAAAATCAATGAACATCAATTATATAAAAAGTGGTCTAAGTACTTGAACCCAGGTTTATTTCGATTAAATGGTGCAATATGATATCTTCATTATGGTATCTATTTTAAAAATCTTTTATTCTAATGATATTCAATTATTGTTAATTTCATAATATGAATTTCTATGTACTTTTTACAAGGCTATTTTTTTTTGTACCCTTAATAAGTATGTAATAACCTTTTATTGTTAATAATAAGATCTTTTACCTGTCAAAAGGGTATAGGATTCAGATTAAAACAGAGACAATGTAAGTTTGAAAATAACCTGTTTTGGTTACATAATATCTATATGCTATATATGCATACTTTATATTTAAAAAAAATCTTTTGGAAAAGCAATATAATCATGTATTTCATGAACTTTTATTCTCCTCACTGATCTTTGCTTTATTTTGATTTTATTTACAATTGGTATATATAGGTTAGAAGAAACTGCAAATAAAAAACAAAAGCAATATCTACATAACCATATTATTAGGTAAATCTTTGTAGAATCAGAAACATTTAAAAAGAAGGAACATTATGTTTAGATCCCGGCAATACTGCTACATCTAAAACATCAATAAAATTAGCCAAATTAGCGAAATATAAAATTTAAATTGTAAAAAAGTGAAGGAGAAAAGAAATCCCTGGTTATAAAGTTTTCTAACCAATTCATTTTTTACAATTTAAACTTTATATTTGGCCAAGTTGGTTATATTTGGTTTATATCTTTATACTAATTATATAATAATATATATTAGTATATAATTTGATTATAATTATATGCTCTATTCGGATTACATTAAGCTATACAATAATTTATAAAGTATTGATTCTATTTTATTATTATTATTTATGCTTTTTTTTTTTTTTTTTGTATTTTCAGTCCTAATGCTGGATTTTTATCTCAGTTGAGATTATATGAAAACATGAAGAACACCCTAGATGAAGACAACATTGATTACAAAATTTTTTCTCTGTACCATCTAGGGAGACAAGTGTCAATGGGTAATTTTTAACCGGATTCATAATGTATGCATGCTTTTGATATTTATTTTTCTGTATTCCTTATGCTAGTTACATGTATTTCCATGATATAAGATTTGACAATATTATAGACTATAAGAAAAATTAAGCTCTACTTTTTAATCATAGTTGTCTCTCTCGTAAAAAGACTAGAATAGCATCTATATAGTGATTTTAATGATTGAGATCAATTAATTAATATCTTAGTAATGCTGGAAATTTTAGTAAATGTTAGTCTTTAACAATTAGTGTGATTTTATATATACTTAGATATACTGTAAAATACTTAGATATGCTGTAAAATAGAAAACAGTTAACAGCTACTATTAAATAGTAAATGGTGCTATTTTCCAGTACAGATTCCTTAAATTTTTCTGCAAACCATTACATTTATTTACAGTTTGCAGAACATTTTCAGAGTTGTAAATCGTCATTTGAATCTTCTTTGTAAGGCTTCTTTTGACTCAAACCTATTAATAGGTATTGTGCAATTGCATGCATATGAATGCATTCATGTGTAAAGGAATTTCAGACATGTGCTTTTCTTCATTCTGCAAAATTGTTTTTTGAATTTCAAACTCAGTCGGTGACAATGAGTAGAAGGAGAAAAAAAATTATCTACTTCATGTTAATTACTATAAAAAACATGAATCATATTTGAAGATTTTTGTATTTGATGCTGACTATTAGTAATAATCATATTTATAATTTAGAGCATTTTTACCAAAAATAGTAGAAATAAAGGATATTAAATATTGATTTCCTTAAACATGATTAGCAATCTTTCATAAATTTAAATTTTGTAAAAATATGAATTTTTGTAAAATTTTCAATATTCATGACTAGATTTTTAAAAAAATATTCTTATTTTTTAAAAATAATCTCTATATTTTTTTTATATTTAAGTTCAATTTCAAAGTTTATAGAATAATTTTACTGTTTTATATTGATATTAATTGTGCTGATAACCATCATATTCTTTAAAAATTTTATTACAAGACATCTACTTATTAAATTGAATAGTGTAGAATTATCCAAAAGTGAAACTTCTTTTGATTTTATAATCATTGTAATAGATATTGCATGCCTTTGTTTGATATATGTGTAATTTTGAAATGCAATTTAAAACTTAGTACTCTTTATCTATTTAAATTGAAAAAAAAAATGCTTATTCATTAAGCTAAATTTTTCTGGATTGATAATAAGCAAATACAATAAACAAA
>JAPMOR010115338.1:372367-402367 GCA_026543865.1 Argiope aurantia | reverse complement strand
ATTTAGTCAATAATAAATTACTTAAATAAGGTTTGAAAGTATTTGTTTTAATTCGATAAAATTCTTTGGAAGTTCTTCAACAGTTTGTTGATATTATGTTATACATAATATGTTGGTATGAAGTGCTACTGATGACTTGGTAACCAGTGTTCTAATATATACATGAATATCTAATGCATTTGCAGTTAAAATATGTGTAATTAATAAAATATTATAATTAAAAAATAATGGTGCCATTTTGATTTTTACCAGAAAATGCTTGTTTTTACAAAGCAATGTCATACCTCACATCCAAGGGCAAGATTTGTACTGGAATAATTTTGCCCAGCAGCTCATCTCAGAACAATCACAAACAATTTGTAAAAAATCATTATTCATTGAATTTTTGCCATGGATGATTGAAGCACACCAATCTATGTCAGGAAAGGTAAGGGTTTTTTTTTCTCCTACAGTGTATTAAAATTATTTTGTTCTAGCTGATGTACTTCATGTGGCTCATGATTTATATATAATATTTTTATCAGCAAATGGTTCCCTCATTATTCATTTTAGGTTTCAGTAGATTATAAAATAATTTATTTTGAAATGAATGTTATATAATTTATCATTAAGTATTGTTGACACTTATAGTTTTGTATAAAATATCTGGTAAATAAAGTTTCATTCTTATATTATTTTTCCTAGATTCATTGCCCGACATGTGATTCAAAAATCGGAACTTTCTGCTGGAAAGGTAACAACTCAAATTACAATTACTTTATTTCATGCTAGAATTTTGATAAAAACTTTCAATATATATATATATATATAATTGATGAAATAATTATATTAATATTAAACAAATGATAGTGTGTGTATCCACTTTTTATTCCAACATTTGTGCAAACTATGCATTTGAATGTTGTGGAAAATATATATATAATTTATTTCATTCTAATAATTATTTTTAAGAGAAATTTCGGCTCCCCTTAAACAACATAAAATCTTAATATTTAAAAGCTTTTTTTTTTTAAAGTCAACTGTCATTAATTTGTGTAGAAATTTTTTTTAATTTTTATTGGCTGTGTGAAAAAAAAAGTAGTGAATAAATAAATTAAAAATAAAACTTTCATGATAAAGAAATTTTTGTAATGAAAATCCAGTAAATAGTAGTTAGCACTATGTAAAGAAATGACTCTCCCTTTTCCCTACAAATATGCCCAACTAATGTAATTTTTAAATCATATAATTGTGTGTTTCTAAATGTCAAATAAATTTTTACATAGAAATATGCATATTTTACCTGTAAATATGATTTCATATTTTTATGGTATGAATTTTTAAACAGATTTATTTAAGATAATGATTTTATCAGAATGGAAACAATATATTTAGTAAATTTATTTTAAAAATTTATATCTTTATTTTAACACAAGCTTTTGCTCTAGGATTCACTTTTTTTCTGAGTTAAATCTATCATTATTTTGTTAATTTTAAGGTTTTCTAAAAGGTGCATTTGATAAATTAAGTAGTCCCTTCTTGAACATGGTGAGCCATTATCATGGTGAAATATCTACTTTCGTAAGTTCCATTTTTTTTAAAAAAAATAATTTGATAACAGCATCAGTTACTAACAGAGTCATAAAATATTTCGCACCTCTTACAGATTTGAAAAGTTTCCATGAAATCTGTTTAAATTTAAGTAAATTTGAATCTTCAATGGACTGAACACTTCATCTAGTAGTAAAATTGCTATAACTAATATTTCTTGGTAATGTTATAAACCATCTTCTTTATTATGATTACTATAGTTCAAGCCCAAAAGAAAGTCTTTACATGTGTTTTTTTGTGTTGTTTCATTTCTTTGATGTTTCAGTTACAGCATTTTGTTTTTCAGAAAATTCCAGAAAAGAATTGACTTTGATGTCTAAGATATAAAAATAGGAACTTTATTTAAAACTTTTTTTAATTATTATTTGAAAAAAAAAATTTTGAATCTAATTGCTTTTTTATGCATGCATACACTGAATCATAAACAATCAAATATGCATACAAAATTGAAAGTAAAGACAGTGAAAATTCCTGTTGTACCAACTTGTCTACAAAAGAGGCTAGTAATAAAGATGAATGTGTGGGTTTGATAATCTGATTTCTAATATAATTTTGCTTCAATCTCAAGACTGCCATGGAGGTCAAGTGCATCAATTCATGTTGAAATACCTTATCTGATATCATTTCTGCTGTAACTTATTGCATTTTGTCATTCCTGTCTATTGCGCTTAATAGATCTATATTTTAATTCTGCTAATATTTTATAACATTAAACTTGAAAATAACTGAATGTTAAATGACTATGCTAGCAACAAACTTGTAACTTTTTGTCTTCTTCGTCAAACTCAAGGAAAGTTTCATACTTAATGTATTAGTTCTTTCATTTTGTTGTAGTTTCAGCAATGTCATATATTCCCCAGTTTATTATCTAATCTGAAAAGCAATATCATGGTAGCCTTCCCATTGTGTATGTTAAAGGTGCAAAGATGCATATTTGCTATAAAATAAAGAAATTCTCAGCTTCCAAGTAGTGTTGTGCCACCCTAATAAAGACTAAATTTACAGAATAAATAATATTTTGAGCATAAAATGTCCAAAGATTGATTTTCAGAATTTTGTTTATTTTCTTTTTGAATGAATTTTTCAAAACAAAATCCTGTCCCCTTCCTCTTCTTTTTAAATGATATTAATGCTTTTCTCTTTTTATAAAATGTACCAGAAGGCATCTATTTGCCAAACATTTTGAATGAATTACTCAACTTTATTCACTTATAAATTAAAGCATAGTGAAAATTTTAATTTTCTGTCCATAACATAAATAACTATCAAAAATATAAAATGGTTTTGCTATTATAGTGTAGATGATTCTCAACAATATTCAAAAGAAAATACTAGTTCTGTTTTGGGAATCGATAGTTTTTCAGAGCTGTCAATCATAATCACACTTAGTATGGCATCTTCCCACAAGATAAAAAAAGTGTTTTGAAAATGTAAATAATGTATTTTGTTCCAAGTTCACTTTTGGAAAATGGTGATAGCAATGGTGTTTCAATATGACTTGCATGTCATAATGGTATTATTCTGAATAAGGCAAGTAAGCATCAATATGAAAATATTATTTCTGATTTTCTTGAACTTTTATATTTATGATACATTTTCTTTTTTCCTTCTTGGTTTGCTCTTTCCAGCCCTGAATGCAGAGATTTATCTTACTTTATTCTGCTGAAGAAATATTATACAAATAAAATTCATCACTTTTCCTTAATTTTAATTCTAAAATTTTTCAAAATGATTTATGTTTTCTTACTTCTAACAGAAATATAAATTAACCACTTAATGGTTTTGCCCATATACCATATGTGCATCAATTTATTGAATTTTGATAGTTGTAATCAAACCATTCATAATTATTATAATTCAATATTAAAATTACTTCAAATATATTGATACATAACCATTTATATCAAAATAATAAAATATTCCCAAAATAGAAGATGTAATTTTATTAGATTATTAAAGAAAATAAAACAGTTAAGTGGTTAAAGAAAAACCCTGATGTTGCAAAAAGTAAATAAAAATATGGAAATTGTATATATTTGGTTGTACTGATTTCAGCAAGTGACTTTTAGTATTTCAAAATCTCCTAAAAGCAGGTTAATATATTAAAAAAGAAGAGTTCTGATTAATTTAATACTTCGTGTAGTCAAATTAAACTTTATACTCTTGAACTTTCAATTTAATTTAATTGGAACACTAGCAAAAACCTTGGGATAAAATAGAACTTTATATTATCATATGGTGGGTGCATTTTTTTAGAAGGTATAAACCTTCTTTTATTAGGATGTAACAGTAGTCTTGGTCATTTTCTTTTGAGAACTGTTAATTTTATAATAAACTAAGGTACAATTTACATACAAAGTATTAAATATCAGTAAAAAAAAATTTTTTTTTTCTCTTTATATGAAAATGGTTGTAGCTTTTTTTAAGATTGAATGGAATGTTAAATTGTATCAAGAACTGCAGGTCAACTGTTCTTGAAGTAATATCTTTGAATCTACTGTGTTATTTAAAAAAATATATAAACAGGTTTTTAGAGAATTTCTTTTGTGTGTGCAAGTATTTAAAAAATTACTAGCATTAAATAGTCAAAAGAGAAAGCTGCAAATTTCATCCCCATATATCTTAATCATATTAACACACATTACTATTAAATATCGTTCTTTTCTTTCATTTTAGTCTAAATAAATCTTGTCTATGCAAAATAGCATCATATTCATGAAATAAATTTATTATTAATCTTATTTACAAATAATATGGATTGAAATATTTTTATTATTGGCTATCTGATATATTTTACCCCCCCCCCCCTCCCCAAAAAAAGCTGCAATGATAATCTTTTATAGTAAAATGGAAGGAGCAATCATTGAGCCGTTCATGTAGAAAACCAAAACATAACTTTAACAATTCATTGTAAGAATTTTAATAGAATGCAGTAATTCTATGAACATGACTTCCGCTTATTTCTAACTTGACTGATGAAAGTTTAGTTCAATGTAGAAATGAACCAGATTTCAATACACTTTGTCATTTTAGGTCAGCTGTGTCCTTGTGGTGCCACAATATCCCCCAGTTTCAAAGTCATTGAGAGCAAACTGGATAAAGAATTTCAGCATAGTCCAACAATACAGAATCAGCTCAACCTTCACCATGTCACTTAAATGTACATCATTGTAATTTAAATGTTTGTTTGTGCCTGCATCAATAAAGTTTTTATCAAAGTTGTTTGTTTTTTTAAAATATTGTTGGAATGATTTAAAGACACTTGTTAATTTTAATGCTTCTGAAATTAGTTATTTTATACCAATTATGTAAATTGAAGCACCATTTCTTGCAATTCAGAGGAAATAAAAACCATAATTAAAAATCAATACAATCAGAATTACTTTAATACAAAAGTTTCTAGCCAATAATTCAGTACATACAATATGATAGAGATCAATATTTTATTCATTACACAATTTTTTTTTAAATATTAAGTTGTTCTATATTCAAAATATAGTATATATATTCACATTTAAAAACGAAGAAATTTAAAACACAAAGATTCTGAAGTATAAATTCAAAACGCTAACAATATTTATTCATAGCAACTTTAAGTTTCCAAAACAAATTTATTAATTTTATCTCAAACTATTTTTTTTTAAAGATCTAACAATTTATCCCTAAAATTGTACATATTCTAACTAAAGATAAAAAATGGATACAGACAAAACATCAACAAAAATAAAACAATATTTGGTCATAAATAAAAGCACAATATAGCATGATCATATATTGTTTTAAAAAATGCAGCATTTAAATAGGAATGTATGTATTTTTAAAAACACTTCCAATGAGATTTTTTTTTTTTTTAAGAAATAAGACATGAAAAAGATGAGTTAGTGATTTGAATAAAATAAAAGAAATGCAGTTTTCAGAATACAAATAATTTTCATATTCAAATATAACAAAATTACCTTTTTAAAATATTCATATAAAAAATAGATTTGAAACAAAATGGTGGCAGGATTGCATGAAATCAAGTAACATTGCACTTTAAATGTCATAGTCAATAAAATAGAATATTTTCAAAAATTTCCACTCTAATTTGTACTTTCTGAATAGAAAAATGCATAAAATTAAGAAGTCTAATATTGTACTGTTTAATGATAGCTCAATAAACATATAAAAGAGCAAAAAGATCTTGGCACTCTTTCAGTTACAGCAAGTACTTTTGTTAACATTTATTATCTTAATAAGCAACATTTTGATTACAATAAGTACCAAGTTGCATTTAACTTTCTTTAGTTGATAATCAGCTAAGTAATATTTAAACAGATTTTATAAAAGCATCCCACTTTCAATGGCATTCATATTCAAATCCGAATGAATCTCACTGCTCTTTCAATTTATAATTTTGCAAAAAAAATTAAATCCATTTCTGTATATTTCATTAAATAATTTGTGTAACAACTGTAATTAATAAAACAAGTTAATAGTTATTCTATTACTTTTCTGTTTATTTTCTTATGGTCAATTTAAAATTATTTGAATTAATAACACAGTTGTGACAAGTATTTTAATTTAATCATTGGTATGATCTTTCTTAATGTTTAAATCATGTTTAATGCAATTCATATAAAACCATACCTTTAATTATTGGATTAAATAATAAGATAGTTGATCCTATTTAAGAAACAATATAATATATCAACATTTATTTGGATTAGGACTTTAAAAAATTGAGGTATTTTATATTCTTACATCTATTTTCATTCCCAAAAACATCGATAAACGTCTTACTGATTAATATGTTACTGAATTTTAACTATGTGCTAAGAAATAATTTTTTTAAACAGTAAAAAGTGACAGATTTTAAGGATAATAATTTACACTTAGCAACAATTTTAGATCTTAGCATTTAAATTAAAATTCATGTTATATAACAAATAAAATTTGAATATGTTATTAGTAACAACTAAATAATTTCAACAAACATTTAACATGCATTAACAGATAATTTGCTATTCATTATCAAAAAATTAAATCAAGAGCAGTGAATATGAAAAAAAAAAAGTAGTCAAAAGATGAATATCAATTTAATATCACATAATAATAAAAAACGTTTCACAAGACAATGCTTCCTTTTGTATAGTATATCTATATGATAACATATGAATTCAATACTTTTCTGAAAGAGGCATTTTTGGTGAAAAACATTTGGACTGATTATATATCAGGAACAGTTTCCACAAATTCGATTTTACAATTAAATATAAATCACATTTATAATTCTATGACTTTTTTTTTCCTTTCTTTCCATTAGCTTTTGATTTCAATACATAGTCGAAACATAAAATTTTATTTCTTAAAATGTGTCGATCAATGGAAATACAACGAAAAGATTTTCATAGCTATATTTCTTTCACATCATTTTGTAAGTTAAAATAGATATAGCTAGAAAATCTATCTCAGGTATCAAAGACAGTTAAAATCAACAGATCTAATGAATTTTGAAGAACACGCACATTTCAACGACAAAATCATGCTACACGGTTTATCTATACACAGTTCAGTAGTAAAAATATCATAAAGCAAAAGCAAATTTTTCAAAAAAAGCAGTTAATGAACACTTTGGAGGAATAAATGCTTTAAAGATGAGTTTATAGCTGGCAAAGGCTGCTGCTCAGGAAGAATTCAAACAATCCCATTCCACTAAATACTGTACTTTACCATCTGGACCAGTCCTTTTGGCGAGCACCGAGAACTTTTCGCCATTTGCTATTCTTTCAGCCATACCAAAATAATTGCTGACAGAGGAACTTAAGTCAGAATTGGATGGTGGGGTGGCTGCCAACGGTTTTGACTTATCTGATGTCGTGGCATAGCTTTCTTGAGAGTCATTTAGCATTTGGTTGATCACCGATTCTGAGGTTTTACTGCTGGTGTACTTTCTTGATGGGCGGACTCTTAGTTTAAGACTATGTTTTTTATTGTTAGTATCATTCTTAGTTTCTGTCCTGACAGGTACAGTAGTGCTAGATGAATCTGTGCTGCTAAGTTTATAGTTGCTCATAAAAGGATTATTTAATCCTTCAAAATTTGTTGGATGAGGAATAATGGAGTTGAGTGTGTCATGAGAAGATGATGTGTCATCACTTTCAGATATATCAATGAGGGTGGCAGTACTTCGAGATTTTCTTAATCGCAATCTGTTAGTTTTGGGGCATTTTGCTAACTGATGAGGCAGTTTCCGCCTTTCCTATAAGCAAAACAAAGAAAATCCAGTTGAATTTAATGATGTATTATATATAAATAATCTTTTTATTTCAAAGAAAATTAAATTCACAAATTTGCCTTTAGTGAATAATAAAACTTAAGATTTTTAATGATAATTTATCAATCAGATACTATTATAAAATAGACAGAAGACACTAGTGAATTTTTATTCCCAAACTTATGTATTGTCAAACTTATTTATTTATCAGTATTGCACCTTATAATAATAAAATTTCATCAGTTACCCTTCAACAAACTTTAAAGTATAACTAATATTAAAATGAGCGGAACTCTTTACTACATAATTTACAAAAATACCACATGGTTTTTATTTTTATATATATAAGAAAAAAGACTCTTTTTATTATATTGTAAATCAAAATATAAATATATGTAATTTTCATTCTGCAAAATTTAAATACGTAAAATATTAAAATAAATAAAAAATATTATACCTTCTTCTTAGATAATTGTAAAGCTCGTTTAGGTTTTTCTACTTGATGCGATGGTTGAACAGATTTGTCAACTTTTAAAACTGATTTAGAAGAAGCTTCACTACACACAGTTTCAGTATCTCTTGTTGATAGTTTACGGATCCTTTTCACTGGTATAGTTGTACTTTTTACTTCTTTGAAACTGAAAAATGTAAAAGTGCAGGCGAAGTTTGAAACCATAAATGTATTCTCAACCATTCTGATAGAAATAAAAGAATGACTAATTACGAAATGGATATCAATTAATCAAATGAAACCATAAATAAAGCAAGTCAATGTAATTCTCAAATTTATGTAACTATTCAGAAAATGAACATGCCAAATTTAAAAATGATGTCCCTTTGGTTCAATTACAGTTCATGAAATGCAAGAAATAGCATTTCAAATCAGGAAGGGAGTGTATTTGAGGAAAAATACTTCCCTTAATTAAAATTTAAGCTTAATTTGAAAAGATCATCACAAAACATTACAAACAGTGAAAAACCTGCAAGACAGAGCAAAATTTAGTTAAATTGTATATAAAACTTTTTACATTAATCATTCATTTCTCTAAAAAGAAACAGTAAAAATTCTTTGCAAAGAGAGGAAAAGTGCTATTATCTTTCTACATTATGCTTTCTTTGTAAAAGTTTTCAATGTTTCTTTTCCTCTTGGAAGGGAGAAAAAAAATAAAAGATAACTTTATTCAACTTAATAGTTTAATTTTTTGACACAAATTTAAATAATTATTATTATAACTTTTTATAGATTTATAATAGCTATGATATATATTAATAGAGTATAAATAACTAATTTCACAATAGAAGACAAATTTTATGCTTTAGCTAACTTTATAAAATATTTTAAGATTTTATACTTTAATGACAACACACACAAAAAAAAGAGTGAGAGAGAGAGTTTCAAACAATGGTAAAAATATTGTTTGTGTGTGTACATATTATATGCAAGGAAAAATATCTATGTTTTATGCATTTACTTTTGTATTGGTATTTCACATAGAAGTCGCCTAAAAAGTTTTTGCTGGAACATAGGAACTTATGGAATTATTATTTAAGGATGATTTAATTCAAAAACCAATAAATCTGTTTTTAAACTCGCCTGTCTTTTTTTTTTTTTTTTTTTTTTTTAGAGTAAGAGCTATTCTCAATTTTTGAATGTTCTCAAAAATAAGTAGTTTTTGCACAATTTTAAGCAATGTTTTCTTTCTTTTCCTTCTTTATTCTAGATATTTTTTAATTTAATGATTATTTTAATAAGACACGTTTATTCATATGTCATTAAAGAAACATTTGAAATAATATAGTTTTTGATGGACAGAAAGAAAAATAAATCGCATTTAAATACGTCCTAAATATTTAGACTAAATAAGATAATACTAAATAAGATTTTAAAATAATTTTGGTATGAACTCATACAACAAGAAGTTTAGTAATTATTAGATAAATTCAGTAATTATGGATAGATAATGCCCAACTTTATCATATATATTCTTGCCTTTAATCATAAAATTACAACTAGTAATGAATCGACAATTACAATCAGTAGTGAAATAAATCATAAAAGTCAAATATTTCACATTTAAATAAATCACTTTTTATTTATACATTTTCCTTATACCATTGGTTTATTGCGAATTCACATCATTCGACTATGAAAGAGCAGCTCTTCACAAGCCTATATTGCAAAAGATTGGTAACAACAGTCACATATTTTTAGTAACAAGCATAAACTTGATTGGTTTTAACCATTAACAAAACAAGGATTTACCATAAAGAAATAAAGTATAAAAAACTAGAAAATCTTGAAAATTTACTTTATAAAAAGAAACAATTAGATAAATAATATGTTGCTTCTTTTCTTAAATTCTATAAAACATGGATCTGGGAAAACAAGTTGAAAGACACCAATGCATTTCTGTTTATCCTAACATCTTAGTTTTGTATAATACTGATACTTTCATTGTTCCTAATTATTCCACTGGCACGGAATCAAACAGAAAATGAAAGTTCCAATCCATACAAATTTTTAAATGCTGATTTCAACTGGTAAAAATCATTGATAAAATACAACATCTGATATATTAATCATTTTACCAAATGTAGTGAAGAAAAAATAGAACACTGCAGATTGAATGTACATCAGATATCTAATATTCTGCAGATTTAATTATTGTTAATTGTATTATTAAATTCAAGAGTATTTTGTTCATTTTAACTACTTACAATATAATAATTTTAAGATAGAATTTCAATTATTAGAATTATTAATATACAGCTACCTTCTGAAATGACGAAAATGTGTGTGTGTGCGAGGGGGGAAGCAGTCCTGACAAGGGGCAACTGCCCCCTCTAGTGTAGACATCCTTGCAAAAAATAGCTTCTTAAACTATCGAGCACAATTCAAATTCAGAACTCATTAACAGAAAGCATTTCTACCATTCTTCAATATTTCTAAGCAGCAAAAAAAAGACGCTGTGACGTCAAACATTTCATCATAATACTAACAAAAAAAAAATTGCTGAATTTATTAATTTAAAGTTCATTTCCCTTTTATCTTCCTCCTTCCCACAATAAATACATGAACACAAGGTCAATAATATTCTTGCTGCCAAAATATGGTAATAGTGAGAAATTTAAAAAGCACTAGAATATAATGATTGACAACTTTCTATGCATTTCAAATAAAGATAATGAATAACTCTAATTTATTTTAAAACAATGGATTACCTGTTCGACTTGATAACTGGCTTTGATTTTCGAGATGAGGCATTAAATGAATCCAGAACGTCATTTGTTATGACACCAGACTCGGGCAGAGAAACTGTAGGCACTGGAGGAGGTACACGAGATCGTAAACCCCAAACAGCTGTTTTCCTTTTCATTTCTTTACCAGAAGTAAATCTAATAAATAAATTTAAAAAGAACATTAATCTGAATCCTCCACGTTTTTTTCTTCACAAGACTAAATGAATTTTTAAAGTTTTAATACGAACCTGCTTTTACTATTCTGAAGATGTTCAAGCATTTTCTTTCTTTTCTCTTCACTAGACAATCGTGACAGTGACTGGCAAGGAAAAAATATATTAAGCAAGTTAACATACTATTGACACATAATATAAGATTACATTTTATCTATATTAATTAATTTAAATGATGGAAATGACATTTTTTTTATTGGTGGAATTGATTGTAGCGATATCTATAAAAATCAAATTTCTTAAACTTTTGTTTTCATTCTGTATTATACTATTCATATTTTAATTTTTATCAATAGTCAGATCTTATATAAATTCCTATATCATCATACAATTCATTTTGTTTCATTCAACACATTTTAACGTAATTTTTTTATAATTATTTTTACACTCTTGGACATAATTAAATCTTAATGTTTAGTAAACAGCATCACTGAATCATACATTTATAAAATAAAATTATACTTTTACAAATACATATAAAAATCTTTAAAAAATATCCAGATTCTAAGAAAAAAATTTCAATTTGGTATTTAGTTTTAAATTATTTTATGCAAGTTGCAAAATATTGTATAGAAAATAAAACCATTTTTTTAACTGAACATTTAACAGCAATATCTTATAACAGATATTTTTCATGATAGTAAATATATGAATTAACTACAACTTAAGTAACTATCAATGAAATAGTAGGCTAAATACTAAATTGGCTAATAACAAATAATATTAAAATTATTTTATGTTCATCTTTATATTATTTTACACCAATAATTAAACAAATAAAATGAAAGGCATAATAAATAATTCACTGCTTACTTCTCCTTTGATCTGAAATTGTGACCAATTGTCCTTGAGAAAAGACATAATTGTAGTATCAAATTCAAAGAACTTTTTCCCATGTATAACAGTCAAATTAAAGAGGACTAGATGAGCAATATCAGGCCTAAAATAAAAGGGAAAAAACATTTTTCTAGCATATTAAAATAAAATGCAAATTTTAATTAATACAACTTTATACTATTTGCCTTACAATTTCAATTTTTAAAAAAAGGCAACCAAAAATGATTAAACACAACTAGGAACAGCAACTTTGTTGAAAATAATCCAGGGAGGAAGAATCATATACAATATATAATAAAGTTCAAGATTTTGTTTCTTGCACAGAGATATCAACTATCAGACTTATATGGCATTACAGTTAATAAGCAATTAGATTTATAAGTTACACAAATTTTAAATATGTTATGGCACTCTGTTTCCATCTCCAATTCGCCAAACAGATGGAAACATTGAAAAAGTAAATAAAAATTGGACTGACAAATTTACATACAAGCATAATTCACAAAATCTAATATGAAACAGACCACAGAATGTTGTTATTTGTATAACTAAAAGGAGATACACAACTCTTTGAACATCCATCGGTAGTATATTGTATTCAGATATTTTCTTTCCACAAATATTATAACAAAGTTATTCCTATTTGTAATCAGTACAATCATTTACACTGCACTTGTAATTCTACTCAAAACAATTATATAGCTTTCAATAACAAATTATCAGAAAATTTTAATATAAAATGTTAAACAATGCCGATATAGATGGCAAAAACTTTAATTATAATGTAAGCTTAAAATAAAAAGAGTGGCAACTAAAGAAAAAAAAATGCTTGGGTTAATTGGCATAAATGCTTTGCATATAGAATGTGATGCATAAGTTGCCATCTGTATCACAGGTTAACTTTTCTCAATTATCTTTGATTAGCTGATTCATTTGAAAATCTGATATGCATTATACATTTAAAATAAAATTTAAATGTATAATGCATATCAGATTTAATTTAAATTAAAATTTAACAGATTTAATTTAATTTAAAATAAAACAATTAATAAAATACTCTTAACTTAATAATTTTATTTTTCTCTCATAACCGATACATTTTCCATATTATATATGTACATATAACGAAATTAGCAAAAATACCAAGTTAATATTAGCAAAAAGAATAAATATAGAATCAAAAAGGAAGAAATTAAGAATCTGGCCTGAAGACTTTTTCAAGGGTTATCCTCAGGCAGGGAATCAAACAAGGGATTTTTTCTGCGAGGGGTCTGACTTTTGTTCAACAATATTGAACCGAAAATCTCCCGAAAATGAGGTCTTCATTTTTTGCAGAAATAAAAACAATAAATTGCAATTCAAGTCTAAAAATGGAAATTTCCTTTTATATATATATATATATATATAGTACATATAAAAACGTCACAAAAAATAATTATAAAAAAATTGAAACAAACCATCTTAATGGCAGGCGTCGAAGGAACTCAGGTCCTTTATTGCACACAGTACAAACAAAAATATAAAATCTATCACCATATAAAAGAGGGTCATCTAAACACTGAAGACAAGCTGAAAGAAAGAATAAATTAGGAAAACAAAATAATTTTCCTTACCAATTACAAACACAATTTTTGCAATTTTCTATACTTAAAAAGACATTTACAAATTGTATCATTTAAAATAACATTTAAAAAATAATTAAAAATAATGTGTGCAATCAGAAAAAAATATTTACCTTCATGGAACCATTGTTTACACCTTGTACATTGCAGCATTTTTGAATACCACCTATGAAAAGAAGAAGAAAAATTAATGGAAAAATCAACATTACTGTAGAAACACACCTTATACTTCTTTATAACATTATGCAATTTATAAACAGGTATTTTTGAAATTCTACATCAGTGTATCAGTTGCTAAATTAAATAAGTAAAAAAGGCATAAAAAAAAACAGAAACGAACCAGATGCATCAGATTTGCTCCTTTTGGAAGAAAATATAGATCATAACAAACATAATCCATTCAATGGATGAGTTCATTAAATTACTATTGATTTAAATTAACTTTTCAACTAAGCTGATTCATTTATTCTGGATACTTATATATAAAGCAAAAAATAAAAACATTTCTAGAATGGATTTATTGTGAACATAATTACTTACACTTCATTCCATCCAATACCAAAAACACTCTTTTCTTAAAAAAAAATTATATATAAGATAACAAAAGAGTTCCAAGAAACCATTCATAGAATTATGTAAGTCTGTTTTCATTTTCTATCTTCAATCTCATTTGTTTTCTTAGTAAATGCTTCCGACAGCTCTTTGGCATCTCGCTTTCATTTTCACATTTTTCCAGCAGTGAAGCAAACATATGAAAATAGTCTTGTAAATGTAATGATATTGCTTCTTTGTGTGTTTACTCTACATACTGTTAGCAATCCAAACATATAAAATTTTCAAAAGTATTTGATGTCTGTAATCCTAGTTGTCTATGGACACTTACCTAACTGCATATAATTTCCAATCTGATGAGAAGATAAAATCTGAGTAAATAAATATGAATATTCAACTTACTCTCCGGGACCACCACAATAACAATATGTTTGTTGCAAATTTGATCGATGTGAAGTATCCCATGTCAAAGCTTCAAGCTAAATGGAAGAAAAATATTTTAATAACAATCTAAAAAACTTTTTTTTTATTTGAGTTCAATGAGATTAGGTCAGAAAAGTATATTCACTTACATTGTAAGGCAATGTTTCCTTCATTTTCAACATTGCTTGAGCTATAAAATTAAGTAAATGTTAAGATTTCTTTTAAAAAAAACTGAGAAAAAAAAACACCTCTAAAAAGTATAACACATGATTTACAATTTTCTTGAATTATTATAATATGGTTTCATTACAAAATGCAATTTTTCTAATACGTAAATTATAAGTAAGATCATCTACATTACAAGTTAATATGTTCTGAATCAAAATTAAGATGGCCATATTTAAACATCACAGTGATATAACTATTCCTATCAACTACCTTATTGAGAGCATATTCAACCAGGTTACAAAAAAGAGTGTAGCACAAAAGAACCATTTGCAAAGCACTTTTTAATGAACAGGAAGACTCAAATAATAATTCAACAAGGTTGTTATTTAAATTGTTTTAATAATTGATGAAAAATTATCTCAATAACTTATTTTGATTTTACAATTAATAAGACTAAGAAAAAACAGTAAAATTAGCTTTGGGTAAGATGGAACAATATAGATCATTTACAATATAAACAGTGGATAGACAGAAAACAAATTTAAATATTATAAAGGAAATATCTTACCATTTGCACCTTTCTTTATAGCTCCTCCTTTCTGAAATAAAAATATATATATATATAATCATTAAAAATATATTTAAAAAAAGAAAGAAAATCTTATACTTTAGATTTTAATAGTAATAATATCATTAATTTTTTTAAATACTATCTTTAATGATAATTTTTTTATTATTATTAACATTACTTAAACTTCAATAACATGTATTAATATCAGAAATCTAAAATATTTCATGATAAATAATATATTAAAAATTAATAGTTTTTGAATAAAATACCTCAGACTTCCACAAAACGTAGGCTTGAAGATTATAATTTATAATAAATAAAAAAATATAATTTAATGCAAGCACCTGATGAAAATCAATAAGTATTTGAAATTGCATATCTATAATTATTTTTAAAAAGTTTAACATAAATTATATATATATATATCTCCAAATTTAGTCTTGTGATTCATTTGAAAATCTTTAAACCCAACTATTAAGAAATATTGTTGTGGTACTTCTAATTTGTTACCTTTTCCTTAAATCACTAAATATTTATAACTGTTCCTACTCCAAATTTCTTTCAAAAATAGTCATTATACCTTTGCAGAAGAAGCAAAAACACATTTTCTACAGCTCCATGGAATTTCAGGATTCAGGTCGGATGTAGCAATTTTAGGAATGTGACACAGTTGATGGTAACCTTGAATGGAAAAATTAAATTTCACATTGGTATAAATCAAATAAAAATGCTTCAATACATGGAAGCTCTTACAATGCATAGAAAATTTACAGAAAATCTTTCATATGCACATTTGATCAGATCAAATTTTACAATTTCTTTTAGCAACATTTGAAAGCGTTTTTTTAAATTAATGACTGCCAGAAAGGCATTCAATTCCTAAAACCACAATTTAAAAATTTTCATATTTCAAAATATAAATGAAGTGACATTTTTTTAAGGTTATATTCCTTAATGATTCAGACCAAAATCACAATTGCTTTTGTCATTTTAAAACTAATTTTAAATAATTTAAATTATAAAATTATTTCTTATTACATTGTTACCTGAAGAAAAACCGAATATAGAAAGACGAAAGAAAAAAAAAACTTAAAACATTTACTTTCTTTCCCTTAAGCTGAAGATAGATTTGCAAGAATGTTACTGGGAAAAAATATGCAAATGTAAGTAATTTTCTAATATAAAACTAGAGAAAATATTCTTCTATCATTAAAATAATAATAATAACTAGAGTAAATTTCATCACTCATAAAAGTAATCTTTTAAATTTGAAATATATCAAACAAGAAACAGAAATTCAGTTCTATAAAATTTTATAAATATTAACATTAAAGGATTCATCACTTATGAGTGAAGTTTATATAGATATCAAACAAAAGATCTTGCAAATTACTGACCTACTGAACATTTGTCACAAATGACTATTTCATCAGGAGGTTGGGAGTAGCTACTGTCGCAGACAGTACATGCAAACTCATTTTCTGGTGAAGGACCTAATAAGAGTAAAATATTCAAAATTAACACAATATAATATTCTACTTAGTTGAGCAGCACAAATAAAAAATAAAAAGAGTTATTCGAAAATCTGAGTTGCCAGATGAAGCCTTGTAACTTCTTTATAGAAAACAACACATTTGTTTATCATTCGTTACATGCAAATATCAAAGTCTTTTTAAATGCATTCAAATATATGAAGTATTTAAATGCATATTAATGCATTTTAAAAGAAATCCATCAATACACTGAAATGCATTCGTCACAAATATGCATAAGCCTATATAAGATTTGCATTTAAATAAAATAAAAGGACAATTTAATTCTTTACTTCTATTATTTTTTTCAACAATTTCTCAATGTTAAATTTTTATTTGAATTGATAGTATATAAGCTCATGGTCAGAAAAATTTATTTCTTATTTAAAATTGACCAATACAACAATAGTTGCTGTATATAAACAGATTCTATTTAAGTAATTGAATTACTACGATCAATTAAAACTCATGAAATTAACCCCAAAACAGTCTCAATTGTCAAAATTCTTAATGCACAAACAAAAAAGTGAATATTTCAGCTCGCTTTAATTAGGAATTAACAGAATATTTAAATTGTTTATAAATGAATGAAACAGTTAAAATTCTATTCACTTTTAAAAAAGTAGGAATTAAAATTTTTTAAACTCTTTTATTTAGATTTCATACGTACTGTTTCAACAACTATTAAATATTTTTTAAAGAATTTGATATTTATTGAAATACATACAATAGGGCCAATGCATATGTAATTATGTAAACCTCTATTAAATATCAACCTCTATTTAGGTGCATTTATAGGTACTAAAAATTTTAAACCTTATACCCCAAATTAATTTTATTATGAAATTAATTTTATTAATAACTATTTTATTTTAATAGATTCACACTCCTAGGAATTTTTCATTGATTTCAAAACACCCCCACCCCCCAAAAAAAATGAGAGAAAAAAGAAACATTATCAAGAAATAAAAAATTCAAATCAATTCAGCTTTAATCAGAATACATCAAGCTTTAAATAAAAGAAAAACATTGAGTAAGAAATTCCTGTTCATAAATTATCTACTTATTTATTCAATTTTACTAAATAACAATAAAGAAAAAAATAACCATCTTTAAAAGCATTATAGCAGATATGAACAGTTAAAGTTGTCTGTATATTAAAAGCATTGATACTAAGGATTTCAAAAGCATTATAGAAAACAAATATGAATAAAACATTCTATTAAATGAATTTTATACATAATTTTGAATTTCAACAGCTATTATCTCACTTTCTTACCCTTGTATATATCTTTATATAATGCCCAAAACTGAGAACCATCTTCAAACTTGACAGCACATCTACTATATTCATCTTCAACCTGTGAAAAGTTTCATAATTCTCAATAAATAAGAATAGAATGAATAGAACTCTACTAAATATGAATTTGATTGTAAAAACTGTTCACTAACACACAATAAAAAGAAAACTAGTTATCAGGCATGGCACAGGCTTGGAACAAAAAATGTAAAACTTCTTAAAATAATGAAGTGCCATGAAATAAAATAAATTTTATAAACTTAATAATAGAATGAAAAAATTTATAAAAAAGTGCTTGAAGTATTAAAAATAGTGTAGAATTATTACATAAAAGAAAATCAATTCATCTCATGAATGATAAAAATCCAATTTCGAAATTTATTGAAATCTACATTTTCATGAAAATGTGTTACATCTGCTTTATAAATTTTAAACATTCATAAATAATATTAAAAAGGTGGCATAGTAAGAATAATAAATTCATACAAACAAATAAAAACTGATCATGCTTAAAAATGAATTTTATTGATCTACATTATCATTTTAAAACACAAATGGAGCATAATTTTTTAATATACTTTTCATTCAATACATAATTCAGCAAGTACTAAGAATTCTCTTAATTAATGAGAATAATTTCAAATTTCCCTTTAAGTTATTTATATTTTTTATATATATAATACCATCATTTGAATATAGGATCATTATAATATTTTAAATTTTCTTCAATTCATTCCATAAATAAGTTCCCAAATTTTAAAAATATTTACTTAATAAATAAATCACCATGACATAAATTAAACTGTTAATAATTCCATAATGATTTACAGCATGAATCTAAATGGTGTATTCAAGTTAAACAATTAGCATATATGTATCACAATTTCATATATTACAAAAGTATCAATGTAGGCATTAAATTTGATTTCAGACATGTCAAATGGTCTACTTTTTAACTAACTGGTGTTTTAATAATATCACAGATCTATTTTTATATATTTAGGTATAGCTGTCTGTATTATATATACTTTATATCTCAAAAATTATGGAAATTTTCAAAGTTAAATTTTTATTAATTGAAAAACTCATAAGCATATATTAAGAAAATATTTATCCCAAGTTTATAATGTACTGAGGGGCAAAGATAATCTAATTATTAAAAAGAAATCTTAGTTTCTGTTAACACTTCAATATGGCCATTGGTATAAGAGGATGCATTTTGAGAAAATTAGTTCAGATACAAATTGCACTTATCTAAACATAATAAAATATTGTTGATAAATGTAAAGGCAAAGAAATATTACAAAAAAAATGAAGATTAAAGTGAACAGTTATTGAAATATCATTAAGGGTAACATTTTGGAGCACAGTGATAAAGATACGAATTTATACGATAAGAAAAACCTCATACCATAGTAAAAAATTTTTACACACAAAATTGGCAGGAATTAAATATCAAGAAACTCTTATACATAAAAAATAATATAATAATAATACCTGAATAATTGTAGCCAGATAGAGCAAACCATCAGTCCACCTGACTAAAACATCAGTTGATTCTCGGAACTTTTCTTTGGTAGGCGTTTCATAAATGGAAGATTTCTCAGTATAGACTGAAAAATCATGCGGTCCTTTCCTAGCATAACACCAATAATCTTCTTGAGTCTCTTTTAAAAGGCACAGACTTTCAGGCCTGAAGTCTTTTAAAGGATTATTCATTTCTGCAGCTCATAAAGATTAAATTAACATAACATCAGGCTAAATTCATCTTGTTACACTGAAAAAAAAAATGTATTACTTTTTATGGAATTTCACCCAAAATATAAAAAAAAAGGAAGAAAGAAAAAGTAACGGAAGGAAGAAAAATAATAAAGACGAAAAAATATTTAAATAATATAATAAATAATGCAAGGATTATTTTTAATATAATTAATAATATTTAAACATAGTTCAAGATAATATATACATGATTATACATGCATGTGTATGTATAATTAACATATACATGTAATTTAAGAAAGAATACAAATTATAAAATAATTTCAAAAAAAAATTTCTTCTTTATAAAACCTTAAAACAAAATATTTGTAAAATCAAATTTAACAGACTTTTAAATAAAACAAAATAAACTAGCAGAAATAGCTAATCTAAAATATAAAAATGGTAAAATATAAATACCAATAAGAAAAAAAGTGTCATAATTTTGAGTTTTGATGTTACAAGATATAATAATATGAAAAATAAGAAAATCTTAACATAGAAATTTTTTTTCAGTTATTTATTTTATAAACTGAATGCTATCACATATAAGGTAACATATAACCAATATCACAACTGATATCAACTAGGAAGACCATGTAAAGAGAATTTATAATGAACAAAAATTCATTTGCATGAAGACTATTCCTTTATATCAAGTGAAATATATAAAACATTTTAAAAAGTTTTCAATGTAGATAGTTATATTTGAATTTTTTTCATTCATTTTTTTAACTAAAATCATGAAATTAAAGTATTTTGATAAAACATATTTTCTGCAAAATCTTTACTTTAACTGAAGGTTTATTTTAAAATTCAAACAATCAAGATTATCAGTTATAAATATATTATAATTTGTTAACACAAAATATATAAAAATATGGCATTTAATGAAAATAGAGCAGCAAATACACTAATCAAGTGCTATGACACAGTACATTTTATTGGGAAATCATAATACCAGATTTACTCTTATTAAAATGATGTATAAAAAAACTGCACAATTTACTATGTTTTATTTAGGTTTCTAAAAATGCAAAACATAGCTAATTAAACAGCAAAATACAAAATTTAAAAGCTAGGAGTTAAAATGACAGGGCAAAAAAGGATGAAGTATTGCAAAATCAAGGATTTATTAAATATTTCTATACAATTTGAAGGAAACATAAAAACGACGTCTTGTTTAAAAAAAATATAAGTGAATATAATACAAAAAAGAAGGAAATATTCACAAAAATATGAAAATTAAATATTAAACAGGATATATATAAACATGCTAGATAGTAGTTGAGAATTACGAAACTATAAAACAGTTATGTTTACAGTATGTTGCGAAATCTGAAGAGTAATTTTTCATTACATCAGCAATATCATAATCATACGAAGCATTAAGAATTACAATAAACAGAGGCATGAAATATTGAATAAATTTGTCTTTCAAATAAAACCTATTTGAAAACAAATTTCAAAAATCGTTAGTAAACAGGTTGTTTTTGGCGGCGCGAATTAAACGTAACCAAGGGATCTTCGCGCCAGCACTTCCGCTAACTATCATTCAAAATTAAAAACTGTTATACATAAAATAGAAGCAAATTTTGTCTTTAAAAGCACTTACTATAAAGTCGCAAACAGGACGCTTTAAAGCAGCACATTCAGCAACTGATTGAAGCTTTAATTAAAAACAATATTTTCAAAATTAATATACTCGAAGAGCGGAAAACGAAATTTACAAAACTGATACAGTAGCGCCATCTATTAGTAAACTAGAGTTTCTAAGAAGTATGTAGATAATACATTCTATATTATAGAGAATTGTTTTAAAAGGCTACTATGGTGTGAAACAGTTACTGTTTCTTCTACATTTATTTGCTTCAATAGTGACTTTATTTAACTGTGTTTGCAACTGAACAATTATAGTTTGAAAGCGGCACATGTGCTTGTTGTTTACATTTCTTTATATTTATACATATTTATCAAGTGATGGATATTAATCTTAAATTTAGGTAAACTGGAAAACAAATTAATTAGTTGTAAAATAAATTGAATTCTCATTTATAAATATGTTGTAATATAAACTATAAAAAATGAAATTAAATGCTAATGTCAAATTTTAAATATGGTTCACTCCGAAGAAATTTAAATTCTTTAATTAATTTTTTTTTATAAAAATTTTTCATTTATTAGATTCTTCTTATTTGAATCATGTATTGTTGTGTATGATGTAGCTTCTTTTTTATTTTTAGTTTAATATTAAAATCAAATAACAAAAATGCTTCCTTTATTTTTTAAATTAATTTCCAGCCTTTATTGAAGATCTCAGAATTACAGTTTTGCTCTTAATCGACATAGACAATGGTATTAAATGCTTTTCAATTTTTTTAAAAATCCAACTTTATTTAATCAACAAACAAAGTATTTTCAGTTTTTTTGTAGCTAAATATTTATGTCTTATTAAATAATCATTCATATAAAAAATGTTATTATTAAATGCCAAACAATCAGGGTTTAATAAATAATCTTCAATTCACAATAAATAAATGAAATCATATTTCATCTCTTTGAATTTCTATACCTTCCAAAATTCAATACCTTCAGATCTTTCACTCTTATTTTTCAGTGGTGGATTAGAACTGCTTTTTAAAAATCAAAAGGACTATGCTGTTAAACTTCCTGATTCAAATGAAAAATGTAAGTGGTATTTTAATGCTATGTTTTGTATAAATATTTAATACAGCAAAATTAATAATTTGGATCTTATTTATTCTACATATCTTTTGTAAAGTACAGGGCATAAGTTATTCATACATTGAAATAATTATTTAAAAATATTTTTTTTCTTATGTTTGATGTCTATCTATATGTTTATCTACTTTTACATAACAACCTTATCCTGCCTATTTGATTCTGAGAAATTTTTAATTTGTTAAGTAGTTTGAAATTATAAGGCATTATTCTTTAATTAAAATAAAAGATAATGTTTTCTTAATTTTACATGTTAATCTAATTTTTATTTTCTCATTTATGCTGTGTATTTCCAGTATTTTATTAATTTTTTAAATATTCATTATAAAGAAAGAATTTAGTAATTATTTTCAAAAATTGTTACAAATAAGCCATCATAATCTATTGCAACTTGGAAAAATTAAATTTCTCAGTTCTTTTTAAATTGTGTAAATATATCATATTTATCATGTGTAAATATAATATTTATATTTTATTAAATCCTATATATATATAAAGAGAAGTGAAAAAGAGATCTGATTGTGACATTATCAAAATTATTAAATCTTTTTTTTTTTCATAATTATTGTATAGCTCAGTTTGATAGGCAAATGAAAATTATTTTGAGTGTTAAGTTCTTGTAATATAGTGAAAGATGAGTGCAGCGAGAATTTAACTGTTTTTCTTAAGCTGGATAAATATAATTTTTAAATTATTAATGATTGTACAAGCATTATATTTTCTGCATTTTATAAGAATCGTTTATTGCAATAATTTTCTGTATTTTAAATTAGGAATATGTAGTAGAAAATGATAGTTATTTTCTTTTTCTCTTGTTTTATAGAAATATGTCATTTATTTGAAATTTGGAATGTTTATGTGCAAATGTGTAAAATCGGATGTATTTCTAGGGACAATTAAATCTCTCATAGCATGGGTCAAAGAAAATTTGCTGCAGGAGAGGCCAGAATTGTTCATTCAAGGAGAAACTGTGTAAATGGGCATTTATTATTTTCTTCAAACTTATGAATCCTTTAATTCTCATAATTATAAAAATACATCTTTTATTTCAGACGTCCAGGTATACTTGTTTTGGTCAATGACTCCGACTGGGAACTTCTGGTAAGTAAATTTTCTTATTTTATAAATGAACTTTATTTTTCATATCTTGTGGTATTTTCAATATCATGTACAAAAGTTTATTGTATTTTTAATGCAAATTTTCTATTCATCTGTTTATATAACATAAAATTGTGATGGTTATTTTTTCTGTCAAAAATTTAGATAAGAATGCCAAAATTGCTTATTTGTTATTTGTTTTTAATTCTTTCAAACTGAATTATGTTTAAATAATTAATGCAAATGATTGACTTAGGACATGAAGAAGAACATGGTTTATACTCGCCTATTAATAAAAGTTTTTGAAATTCAAAAAGAAAAAATTCTCTTACAGGGAACAGCATTTTATATATGCAGTAGAAACCCAATTACTTAAGTTGATTGGGACTATATTCATATCAGATATTTGGAAACTTGACTTGAAAAGAAAAAAAAAACTAACTTTTAATTCATGGCTTCTTTTTATTTTATGGTTTTCAAAACTATTTATTTGAAATTATAAAAATAAGTTTGCAAATATTACTAACATTCAGCATCATACATATAAAAATTTTAATAAACAAATACATATTAACATTTTAACAAATTGCTATTTTTGTTATCAAATTTCGTTTAAGAGAATATGCTAGCATTTTCACTGGTTTATTCCCCCTCTCTTAATCCCTCAATGTTTAATTAAGGTTTAAAAAAGAATTTTTTTTAAACCCTTTTCATAATATGAAATTTGCTAATACATTTACAGAGCCACTTTTTTCCAGCATGCAAATACATGAAACTTTGATTTCAGAATGAAATTTTATTTGATTTTTTCAAATTATTCTGAGAATTTTAAAGTATTACTTCCCGGGGTACAATCTTTTATATATCTGGCTGATTGAAATTCTATTGAACAAGAACTTTCCGTGATAAATAACTTGCATCCAGTAACAGTTGCTAAAAGATTTTTTAGCATATTTAACAATGATGTATATGTAAGTGATTTAGCTTAGAAAAAGTTCACATATGTTACATGTTGTAATTTTTTTTTATGCATCATGCTACGATGGGATTTAATGTCCTATTTCCATATGCCCAATAATATATATATATATATATATTATTGGGCATATGGAAATATGACATTTATATATATTGAAGTTGCAGTGTATGTTTATATACGTGTTACTTTTGTTTGATTAAGCAGTGAAGACATTGTTAAAAAATGATGTTTGATCATAATTATTTAAAGTTAGAAATTAATTTTAAGAACTTTTCAGAATTATTTGATTAAGTTAGACCAAATTAAATAGAAAATTATTTGTTAAATAAATAAATATATATCTAATTCTCTCAAATAAGTATACATCTTATCTAATTGGATTTTTTTAATAAATTATCCTTTTTTTTATTTATTATTATTATTTTTTCTTTGGTAGGATTGTTTTTAAGAATATATTAAGGATTAGAGACTTCAGACTTTTTTATTCCTTATTTTTAGCATATAGACTATATCAGGAAAAAGATGAAATTTTATTAAATACTTGAATTTTCTTCTCCTTTTTAATTTCATTTTTTCTTTCTTGATATTTATTGCATTCCTCTACATTGGACAAAACATTAATTATGTATAATATTGGAACTTATGTATAGAATTTGCATGCAAATGGCAATCAATGTCTAAAATTATTCAATCATTTAGAGGTTGAGTTTGACATAATCTAATCAAAAGAAAATTATAAAAAGAGCCATATGGAACATAATGCATTATAACAGATTTGTTCATCTCTTTTGTCTTGCATTATGGTGAAGAAAATAAATTTGCTACCAATTCAAATTCTCTTAATTCAAAAGGTTTCTGATATAGCTGCACACATTTTAAAAGAGCATGGAAAATTATATAGGAGGGCATCACTTTCATCTGGACACCTGGATTTAAAGCTGAGGTATAAGAGCTAAAACCTTGATGAAATGCAGAATCCAATGGTGCCAAAAATCTTCAATATTCATAACTTCAAATACTGTTCTATCTACAATCTGTCAAATTTTCCAAAAACTTGTTGATTCTATCAGCTTTTGAATAAACTTAAGATAAACCATAATAGTAGTGTAGTTCAGGGAGAAATTTAATCTTTTGTTTACAGTAGATATATTTGTGAAATCGGTATTCAGTGAAATAAAGTTTCGTCAAAAAGTTGGCAAATGAAAGAATATTGTCTGTTAGTTTGGATAATGGAATATATGCAAATCCACCAGTATAAATGCTTTTGAATATGAAATTGTCTGTTAGTTTATTTCCATTGTTTATAATTTAAAGGAAATTGTACTTTTTTTTTTTTATTTGGCTTTACTTGAATTCGTTGTTATGAATTTATTTTAATTTTCATTGTTTTTATAGGGTGAGCTGGATTATGAAATTCAGCCAGGAGATACTATTCTTTTCATATCTACTCTTCATGGTGGTTAATGTATGTTAGAGAAATTTAAGAATTTTTAATGAAATCATATACTTTTTATTTTTGTTGTACATATTTATTTAAATGAAAAAAATATTTTGTTGTTGATTGTTTATTGCAGTTGCATTTTTACATTTTAATAATTTTGTGTATATTCTTTTTTTTTTCATATTTTAAATAAGAAATTAGTTTTTTAAGGTATGTGACTGTGTGTGAAATTTTTTTTTTTGAAAAACACTCTAAAATAATAACGTTTTTCAGTTTTTGGATTTAAAAAAAAACAATTGAAAAAATATCTATGAAACTAAAATATACCAATTAAGTGACAAACGTTTTTTAAAAATTGGAAGAAATCCTTTTTTTTGGGGGGGGGGAGGCCAAAAAGAGATATAAAGCAAATCTTTTCCACTTTACAGGATTATCAAATTTGCTTAAAATTTTGTCAATAGCATAAGCAATATTTTATGATGATCCTGAACTTAAAAATAAACTGCATTTCTATGGGTTCTGTAAATATTGGATTTCAAATAATAAATAGCATAAAGTTTTTACATTTTAAAACATTAAAACAGCTATAACTATTTCTAAATGAATAATTCACTTATTCTTTACTTCAGGAACTATAAAATATATTGAGAAATTATTATACTAAATTTAAACAAAATATATGCATTAGATTTTAATTGATGATGATTTTCATAAGAAAAGGCTACTAAAACTTAGAATTTGAAAAAACAGCATCTAAAATTATAAAATAGAATGAAAATGTGTGTTAATGCTAATATAAAAATTAGATGCTTAATTTTCACTTTCAAACTATTGCTATGTAGAAATTATAGTGAATATCCTTAAATAGTATTATTTTGAATTGGATTTTTACTTTCTCATGTACGAAATATTAAGCGAAAAATTATTATAATCGCCGAAAAAATTCAAACTCTGTATTTTGACAATTCTTTGTGTTTCAGACCTCCTTCAGTCGAAAATATATATTTTTGGAATTATGTCTATCTGTAAATAATTTACAGTCAATTAAAATAATTTTTTAATAATAATTTAAAAACACTTTGAATTGGATGACTGGAATTTTATATGTGATCTTCACACTTAATTTTTAGATTTATATCAAATTTTTAAGAAATTCCGTCCAGAAGTTTGGATACCCAAATACATGTGAACACGAAAGCTACAAAACTTAAAGACCTAGATGAATAACGTGGTCTTACGGTAAGGTCTCGGCTTCGGAACCGGAGGGTTTCAGGTTCGACACCAGCCACCGCAGAACCGTAATGTAAGCGGGCATGGTGCAAGTTAAATTCGTCGGGGCCAAACGTACTCCCACAGATGTGGTGTGGAAGTTTGGAGAGGGGGTGCCACCTCGTCATCTGACCGCGGTTCAAAATTACGAGGTCCTCCCCAAAACAGTCCTAGCTTTGCTTTAAAACGGGACGTTAATATAACTGAACCTAGATGAATAAAACGCAGAACAAATATTTACCGTCGAAAGTGTAAATTCACATCAAATGCTGTAGAAAATCCGACAGGAGGTTTACCATCGGTTGATCTGTACTTTCGCATGCATGCTAGTGCGGCAACTCAAAAAGTAATGTTTTAAATAAGTACACAATTTGGTATACGATTTTGTTTACTAAAATTGTAACTCTGTGTCATTTATTTGGTATCAGTCGGCTGAGTAAAGACATCTAAAATGCATATTCGGTTTTCTTCATTAAGCTACTAAACACAAAAATCGTTTACTGGTATCAAAAAACAAGGTCTGAGCCATTGCGACGATTACGATCTTACCCAAGGCCCAAAATCTTATGGAAGGAGAGGACGCTTGCATAAAATTTTAGGCCAAAGCTTATTAGAAAGCATGCGAGAAAATTCAAAGGAGACCACTCGCGATAGTTTGTATTTTAAATCTCCAGAATTTTAACATTTATATTAATCTCTCATCCATTGCAGTTGGAAGCAAAATACAATGGATCTTTTTAAAATATTATGGAATCGGACAGGAGAAGAATAAGAATCCAATAATAAAAATAAAAAATTGGATCTAAAATTGAATAAGGCAAGAGAATTATTAAAGGTATTTTTGCTTTCTCGTATGCGTAGTATAGAAGAAGTATAATCGTCAAAAAAATTCGAACTCGAAATTTTGACGAATCTCCAGATCGAAATGTCCCCGAGTCCGAAAAACACATTTTTGCCATTATGTCCAATTGCGAACGCGTTCACTCAAAAATGTTTTGAGCTAAGCGGATGAAATTTGCTATATAGACTTACGATCAAATTTGTAGATTTTCAACGAAACCCATCCTCAGAAAGTCTGGCTGTTCGAGAACAAATGAATTCAATAACTACAAAATGCAAAGAAATAGGTAGATAAATTTTAACATATAGGTTTTGCATCTAAAATATCAAATTTTGAACCAAATCTATCAATTACAGAAAGTACAGATTACGTCTGTAGATCTGTACTTTCGCATCCGTATAAAAGCAATAATTCATAAACGGAGTGATTTAAATCAATGAAATTCGATATCTTGTGATAACAACCGTAATTCCCTGTCAAATTTTTGGGTCAATTGGCCGCAAAAAAGGCATCCAAAATACATATTTTTACAATAGATTTAGTAAAGATTATTGATAAACGCGGAAGATTTAAAATTCGTAACTATTGCCATGCAAGATATTTGTTGTCTTACTCAAGATCCATAATTTTATGCGGGGTTAGATGTATAAAACAATTAAGGGAAAATATGGGCAGACTACTCTTGCTGGATTTAGATTAAAATGGCAGAAAATTTCTTTAATATTTAACAGTTTTAATAAATAATACATTAGGATTATAGACAGTATATAAATATTATGTTAATGAAAAATTCAAAGCACTAAAGAAAATCTTGACTGAAATTCACTGGACTCATTAATAAAATATTAAAGTGCCATCATCGCAATGTCTATTATCATTGTCTTAGACAGTTACTTAATCAGTTAATTTTGGGTCTCCCATCCCCTTTGACAGCATATTTAAAGATGCTGATTTTCTTTAAAAGAATATTTTTAAGAGGAGGGGGCAAAATATATTTATTTCTGTTAAAGAAAAAAAATTTCTAAAGTTTGGCTAATTAATTGTTTCAGCATAGGAGTAAAATGTTAAACTTTCTATGACGTGGCAAGCGGGTTATAGTTATTCCTGCTACCATGATAACAAAAGTTTTGCGCGTTTATCTGACTTTTCAAAAACAAGTATAATGAAGAGGCAATAAAGAAATGCCAAGTAGCTCTTTTTCATTTTGTAAAAATCCTCTGTGTAACTTGTAATTTTCATTTCTTTTTGGTGAAGCTAGGTATAAAGGCTGCATAAACAAATGCTGATCTGCTGAGGTATCTTTAAGCTTCTTCACTGTCAATTGTAAGTTTAATCCCTAACCGACGGCATTACTATTATCTTCTAGATTTAATTCTTGGTAATGGTTCCGAAATCGATGATCATGTTAGTTTAGTAGACGTTTTTAATCACATTCCGGAAGAAAAAAAACAAAACATTATTAAATTGGTATTCTTGAAAGGTTTTTTTTATATATATATATTGTTACAAACCTGCAATTCGGCTTCCCAGCATAGTTTGTTCCATCGT
>JAPMOR010115338.1:302516-372357 GCA_026543865.1 Argiope aurantia | reverse complement strand
TTTGTTCCATCGTCAGAAAGAAAGTTTTAAAGTCATCGGTACTAGACGGCGTCCAGGTGGCGCGTCGAAGGTCCCAGAGCTTGGCGACTTTGGCGCCAAAATAGATTATACTCGAAACTTCGAGAATTTTCCCGATCCGTCCAGTAGGAACCGAGATACGCCTCGAACGTTCCTGATTGGTTGAGAGACTTCTAGTCCCGCCTCCTGAGACCTATAAAAGGGGCTGCAGCTGCCAGACAGAGGAGTCCAAGTCAGTAGTCGGAGTGGTCGAAGAAGAGTAAGCGGAATCGACGGAGCGAAGTCGGTCCGAGTTCGAGAGCAGCGGAGTCCGAGTCGGAGAAGTCGAAGACAGAGTAGTCGGAAGCGACGGAGTCAAGCTCGTGCTGAACTGAGCTGTGCGCTACTGTCTGCAGTAGATTCTGATTGTATGCTGTTGTTGTATGCTACACGTCTCGGCTGAAGATAGTCGTCTCTGTGCTGTATATAGCTGTCGCTTTTGTGCTGTCCTGTGTGTCTTCGTGTAAATAAACGTTGTTGTTTTATTTTCTACTGCCATCTGCTGATTGAGAGTTCTACATACCATATCACTTCCACTATCCAAACGAACCCCGGCAGAAAATTTCGTAACAATATATATATATTTTGAAATGGTCTGATATTCATTTTTATTCTGCAATATTTCCTGTAGTTATCGGGAAAACGTCGGAACTTCGCTTAATTATTAATTAATTAAAATTTCAAAAGCTTTGTCTCGAGATGTACATTTTACATTTCCACCCGCTCTTATTTTATTTTAGTCATTTTATTGCTCTTTGTCCGATATATTTCATGTGAATGTCTTAAATATCGCATTTTAGGAATGAAATACTGCTGAGAGACATATCCTACTTTGAGAGATATTGTAGGCGAACCGTACCGTAAAGTTTTCGCTAACGGTTTTTATATATTTAACATTTCGTTTCATTTTATATAATTTTTATTTTCTGGTATGCGAATTATATAAAAAGAAAATATTGCAATCATAAAAAAAAATAAAAAAATTCGAAATTGGGATTTCGACGGATCTGCATGTCTCGTGAATCCGAAAAGCACAATTCTGAAATTGCATCAGTCTGTCTGTGAATGCGTTAACTAAATACGCTTTGCAAAACCGAATAAGATTTGGAAACACCAAATTTGTAAAAAAATTTTAATCAAACTGAATTAAATCCAATCGCAGGAAATCTGTTCGAGTAAAGATGAACACAAAATGCAAAGAACTAAATAGTTATAATTTGGCATAAATATTTAGCATTTAATGTATAAATCCGTATCAGACTTTGAATTAAATCCATCAATGACTTGATTTTCTGCTTGTCTGTGCTTTCGCCTACATATAAACCTGATAACACGATATGCAATATCTAAAGTAAATGAAATTTGGAATGTGATCTTATTAACACTGTATTCCGTTTGATTTGAATGGATTGGGAAAAAAGAACTTGTCAAAAATGGATATTCAGTTTTCTTTACTTTACTATGATGTACTGAAAAACGCATGTACGGGATACTGAAAATAAAAATTTGAGCATTGTCAAGGCGTTCATGAAATTTCTGAAGGTCCACAAATTCATGCTAGGTTAAGGAGATAACACCTTTATTTAGCGAGTATATAAGAAAATTTGAGGGAGAGAGACAATTCCCACTGGCCTATTCCACTATTTTTAGCAATTAATATTTGTAACCTACATTTGACGTTTAAACAGTACTGGCCATCGTGCTATGAAACGTAAATCAATTAATTATTTGTTAAGGCTGATAGCTTCTACTACATAAGCGATTAATTTCTAGCATATTCTTGATGGAAAATGGATACATTTTCTTTTTTATTTCTGATATTTATTTTTATATTTGAATTTTGTATTTGTATTATATTTTAAAATTATGTCTACTCGAAACAGCAGGAGAAACTAACAAATCGCATACATTCGTAAGGCGGATATTACTGTATTTATTTTTTAATCAACAATTAGAAAATTATTTTAAAAAGCGAAGGTGAACCACAAAAACATATAGAAACTGTCAGTAAATTTTTAGCAAAGCTGTTGAAGCTTGTAAAATATACTTACAGTTATTAATCTCCTTATTTCTTTCGATTTTTTTTCTTCGTTAAAAGACTTCGAATCGACAAGTTCCACCGAATTTTATCCAAGTAAAACTGATTATCGTTCCTACCACTCTATAATTATTTTGCATCTTTCATTTGTGATCGAATAAGTGTTTTTTTTCTTTTATAGCATTTTATTTCTTTCTACACTTACCATCTTTGCAAGACGGCAACGGTTTCAAACGTGACAACCGATTTATAAACATTTCTATTTCAACGGTTTTGTGGTTAATCATTAAAACCGCAATTCTAACGAACAAATTACAGAGAGAATTACGTTTTACAAGCACGCACAGTCATGACCTAAAAGTGGCGGGCTTCATTTATTCCCGTCTTTTTTTTATATATCTAAAAACTGTCTGCCATTTTTTTTTCCAATTCTTTCAGAGCTTGATTTGATTTGAATGATGCCTATTCTTAACTCTTAGCATTTAACATCTCTGTACCAACTAATGAAACTTTTTTTCAGTCGTTTGATTTCCGCATATAATTTAATTAGTGGTTGTAATTCTATTTAAGTTACTAGTACCTTTATGATATTTTCATCTTTCCATAATATACAGTTCATAGTTCAAACAATTCATAATATTGAATTCAATGATAAAAGCTATTTAAAAGATATCTTAATGCTGGATATTCAGAGTTAGTTCGAGAATACCTATTTCTTTATCTATATACTTATAATAAAGCTCAATGTGTTTGTGTGTGTGTTGGCGCTCTACAGGCCAGTCCGTTTGACCTGCAGCTAACAAATTTGGTACATGTATACCTTGGAAGTCGGAAATGTGCACCTGAGGTCCCTTTTTTGAATTTTTAATTAAATTTTAATTATCAATTAAAAACTAACTCCCGCCAAAAAAGTTTCATTTCCTCACCGCCAAATGAGTAAAGCTTCAGTTTTTCCCCACCTAATGAGGTTAGGCTTAACATTTATCGAAAGATTATTTCAAACAATTCTGTTTATTTTCTTAATATTTGATGTATTTAAAATTAAACGTTGTTAATTAAGCGATCTTTCAGATTCTGAAGTACTTTTGAATTAAAATAAAACAAAATAAAGGAAATTAAGAATTTCTAATATGTATAGCATTACCCCAACTGGCGTAGAAAAATTAACGCATTTTCGTTACCATAACTGGCGTTGAAGATTCACACATGCGCATTGTGTTCTGATTGTTGACAACTATTTTCAACGGATGCGGACTTGATTTAAATTATTTTTAGGTTAGTTGCATGCTTTTGAAATTAAATTGTATTTATGTTAGCTATATATATATATATATATATATCCTTAAAGTTTTAAGTACATAGTTTTTTAAGTAGTTTTTTTTAAACCTATTTTCGACCATTTATTTTAAATGATTCTGTTTATTTTCTTAGTGTTTGATGGATTTAAAATTAAACATTGTTAGTTAAATCGATCTGGTCATGATGAATCTGAGAAAATTTTGTTGACAAGTTCTTGAGATAGTACATAAATTAAGAAAGATTTTCTTTAGTGCTCATAAGGTTTAAATGCTCAGTGACTCTGTTTTCAGTAATCATATTATTAAAAAAATGCTTTGTTTCAATAAAAAAAATATTATATTAATTGCAGATTAATAATTTTCACTTTAATTTAAAGCATAAATTCTACGGGAGTTAACAGAAAATTAGAGAGATACATATTACGTTATGATTGAAGGCCGTTATAATATTAAGAGTGAATTATATGACTATCAAAATTTGAAATTTCGAAATATTTTGATGAAGAAGCTGTTACAGTAGGAATTACATAATATATTTAATTATTAAAATTTTAACTAGCATTAAGATTGGCGAACCGGCTGGTCGCCAAAGGCGGCTAGTACAAAATAAAACTAAAATCCTGCAATCCTTATAACTCTTTCCTATGTATTTGTAGTGAATAGCTTATAAGCCAGTTAACAGCTACGCTACCCGAGCAATTGCTTTTATATCGTGGTCATGTTACTGGACTGCGAACCACAAGTTCCCAGGTTCTATCCTCGTTCATACCAATTCGCCACATATTCATATATACAGCGACATATATGGTTTCATATAAATAAGCAATGATATAAGAATTACCGATTTTTGTAATGAACAAAATAGCATTTTAACTGTAGGAAAAAAGGTGGGGTAATATTTTACATTGACTCTTATTTTAAAAATAAATAATACAAAAACGTTATTAATAATTTTGGCTTTCTTATGCTACCGAGACATGCAAGTACAAAGAATGAAGCGTTATTTCATGTTATGAATAACTGACCTAGTTGTTGTGTACTCCTAATTTTACTAAATGTTCAATATTGCTTTGCATCAAAGAGTTATGTTTATGTCGGGAGAAATTTATTGAAATATGTTATAAAATACTTACATATATATGTTATTGCATAAAATAAATAGAAAAAGAAAACATCTATGAAACAATAATAGACCAATTAAGAGGAAAAAATGTTTTGTAAATCAGAAGGATTTTTTGAGAAGATGGGGATAAAAATCGGTTATGAAGCAAAAGCCTTATATTTTGGAATTTTATTAAACGATTCATTCCAAAGTTTGCAGATAAAAAATATATTGCCTTTTTCCTAAACCTAGAAATCATATTTCTATCTAATCTTTAAATACTGTTTTCCGATTGATAAATAACATGAAATTTTCGATTCCTATCTCGTTATAAGACGTTAAAACAACTGTAAAAAGTCAACAACTTTTTAAATAAACAGATTGTTTATTCCGTTATTCTATAACTACAAAGAAAAAAAATCTGAAATTGCTTCACAAACTTTTTTTATTCAAAAATATTCAATATAATTTGATTTTATAAGATGTTTTATTAGAAAATATTCCAAAAATTTAAAATTTGTGAAAATAGATTTAAAGTGGCATTAAAATATAAATTATACATAATAAAAATTAATGTAACTTTGCAAAGAATGGACATAGAAACCAAATTCAAATGATTTTACAAAGAAGACAGTTCCGAAAGTAATAATATTGAAAATGAATTCAGTATTTTTGCCAATAATCGACTTAATGTAGTCACTTATCTTAAGGAAATTTAAGGCTGATGCATAGAAAGTAATAACTCACAACTCTTATCAGAATCGATTAAACTTGTCCTTTATTATAGACTAATCGCCTTTGGCGAGCATCTGGTTCGCTGGGATAAACAAATTTTCAGTTCAGTTTCAATATTTTATGTAATTTCGGTCTCTTAATAGCTTCTTTAACAAAATATTGTTGAGCTTCAAATTGTGATAGTCATATAAACCATACCATTACAGAAGCTTAAATCGTCCTGTTCATTTTACTTTAAGGTTTCCTCTAATTTTCTGTCAGCTCCCGTAAAATTTGAATTTCAAATTAAAATAGAAATGATTAAACTTCAGTTAATATAAAAACATTCTTAAGTGTACTACAGAATAATTTATGCAATATCTCAAAGAATTACTCATTAAAGGTTTTCTAATATATCATAATTTTCAGTTTTTAGTATTACTTTCAAAAGTAAAACTAAAAATTAAATGACATAATATAATAAATCAAAAAATAAATGACATAAATAATAATATTTAATTTTGTTCCGATCAAAAAATAAACTTCAAAAAATCATGAAATCTAAATAATATAAAGACTTTCGGTCCTAAGGAATCGTATTCTGCGAAATATTCTTGGCATTCCAATTTTTAAAAAATAAATAAATAAAAGTTTCTATTTTCTTCGATAAACCTTCGCATGGATTATAAATGTTTCGAATATTGCAATTTTCAAACAACCAATATTTTCATGATCTGGGACAGGTCAGCCATGGTGAAAACTCGATTACTACAAACGTAAAGAGCCAGGTAAATAAAATTGGTATGCAGGTTTAGCATCTTAAATGTAGATTCTTATTAAATTTTGAACCAAATCTTTCATTAAGTTGACTGTCGTTCGATCTATATTTTCGCATGCTAGGATTAATCGCCAAATAACTCGCCAAGGATCACACGATAGATTCATTAAAAATGCTAAATTCATGCCAAAGGTTAATATTTCGTAACTATTGTACGCCAATGCCATGCAAGTCTTTCTCTGGGATAACACCTTCTCTCTCTCTCTCTCTCTTTTATTTTTTCTCTCTTGCTGGTTTGAGAAATGTAATCTGGACACACGGATGTCACTTTCATCGAGAAAGGAGCATTAATTCTTAGAACGATCTCTTTTGGAATGATAAAAATACTTTTCTTCGTACAAGAAACTCATAATTAGAGATAATTTTTTTTATAAATAAATGTGTAATGTCGCATTTTAGAAGGTCTTTAACTGATTCCATTTGGTTCAAAAGTAGACTAAATGTTAAGACTAAGTATATTATGTTAAATGTTAATGTTAAGACTAATGACTAAGTATATTTGTGTCAAGTTTGGTGACTCATGGTTAAGCAATTTTTCCTTTGGAATACCTATAAAGTGACTCACGCTTTTAAACTCATGTCCATAAATTAAGGATAATTCAGAGTAAAGCGGAAATCGAACTCTAAAATACATATATCACCCGTAAAATGACTACATACATCTTCAAATGCAAATTGCAGGAAGTCACCAGATGACATCGATAGTACATCACAATGACGAGAGTGTAAGAGAGTGATGTATAAGGAATACAGGCAAAGAAGTAAAAATGTTCGCAAGCGCTTTATAAATCTTTCAGTGCATTATTCGCATAGTTATGATATAAAAGGACGCATTTGGATGATTTTTTTACGTGGTAGAATTATCGGCCGTCTGGAATGTGGGCGTAACCAGCTGGAAGTATCCGAGGAACTTGGAAACGTCCAAAGCAACGATCAGCCACTGGTACGAAAGTTTCAAGGCAGTCCGTGTACAGACGCTTAGGACAGATTGGACTACATGCTCGTAGGCCTGTCAGATGTGTTCCACTTACTGCAACTCACTGTCGCCTGCGTTTAGCCTAGAGTGGAGAGCATGCCTTGTGGACACCGCAACAGTGGGCTTGTGTGATGTTTTCTGACGAGTCCAGATTTAGCTTGTAGTCTGATTCTCGCCGAACTTTCATATGGTGAGCGCCAGATACCTGGTATCACCAAGAGAACATCATTGAATGATACCGTTACGGCGGTGCAGGATTAATCGTTTGGGGAGGAATTATTCTGGGATCCAGAACTGACCTGCATGTTCAAATTGGAACCATGACAGGCCAAATCTATCGGAACGTCATTCTGAACCAACATGTACATTTGTTTCGGGGCGCCATGGGCGCAGAATTCGTGCTTATGGATGACAACATCCGTCCACACCGTGTAAACATCGTAAACGAATGCCTTCTATCGGAGGATATCACCCGTATGGACTGGCCAGCATTCTCACCGGACTTGAATCCAGTAGAGCATGTGTGGGACATGCTTGGCCCGCAACCACCTCCTACATGTCTACGGAACTTCGGAGAGCATTGCTTGGTGAGTGGTATAATATTCCCCAAGATCAGATCGATAATTTGATATTCAGCATGCCTAGGCATTGTACGGACTGTATTGCATCGTCTGGGAGACATACTATGTATTAACCATCATACCAACCATGTAATATTGGTTTTTGTTACTAGTTTTTTTGTAATTTGCTCCAGGGAGGAAAAAATCGCAATTTTTATTAATGATATCAAGCAAATAGCATCTTTTTTGCTCTCTACCTTTTGTTTAATAAATAGGCTTTACAAATAAGTCACATTTGTTTTGTTTCTGACTCTTTCTTTTCCTGAACTTGCATTATCCTTAATTTATGGACATGAGTGTATTATTATTAGACACAGGATTAAAAATCTTTTTTTTTTTTGTCATTTATCAAAGATATGAAGAATCGTGAGTTCGAGTCCAGAAACCAATCGAGTCGCTTTGATGAATGTCAGGTATGAATTTCAATTAAATATTTTATACGCAACATAATAATAATAATCTCCTCAGTAAAATATTTGTAATCATCAAAATTTGATAAACTTGAAACTCGTACTTTAAACAAAAATTTTACATAATCCTATTTAAATTTTTATAATAAAAGCTTTTATTATAAAAATCATTTGATTGATTCTCCGCGGTCTATTGTCATTTATTATCTCCTGAAAATGAAGGATATATTAGTTCCTTAATTGAGGACTTTTAGGCAGTGTTAAATAATTACTTTAAACCAACCGATCTTGGTTTTTTAAAAAATTCGAAATAAATCATGCAAATTTCGAACAATAGAGGCAGATATGATCAGAATTCTGTTGGATTTCAAAATGTCGATATTATATTTTAAGAAAGTTAATAAAAATAGAATTGCACACTCAAAAGGCATAATTTTTAATTTTAAGATCACATAAAAATATTTCTAGCAAAATAATTTACTCCTAAATTGTCCTAAAGATGAAGTTTGTTTGAAATTGATCCGGTCATTTAGGAGATGTGGAAATACACACATATATACATACATGGTCACAATGATTTTTATTTTTATTAAGATTCTTAGTAACCAAAAATTACTAAACAAACTAAAATTCATTTAGACACATATAATAAATGTTTTAGAAGATTGTACCCCCCATCAAAATATTGAAAATATAAGATAATTTATTTTAATCAATAAAATTATTGAAATATGCTTAGAGATTTTTTTACTTGGTTCATGTTAATGACCCAAGTAAATATGTGTCATGTGTACTATGTAATGTCATTCAATGATTTAACACACACATAAAAAAATTACATTAATATTTATTTACATATACTGGAACTGAAACGAAAAGGTCATATTATTGTTAAAAATGAAAATGTCTTTAATATTTTCAAAAAGCGAAAAATGAGTCATTCAGTAGTTAGGAATTTTTAGGCTTCTTTCACAAATACTATCATCTATGCTTTAAAAAAATTATTTAAGTTATTTTTTATTTAGTATTAAAGAGCGCATGTGCCTCCAAATCCAAAACAACAAAATTTTAAAAAATAATAATAATTTTGCTTTATTCATGATTCATCACATCCACTAATGATCACAGCAAAATGTCTTTCCTTGAAATCATAACACTGAACAGCAACAGCCTTGGCGAGGAGAAAAAAAGAAAGAAAAACTCCTCAAAAGTTATGAATAGAAGCCTTTGATAATGTTGGCGAAAAAATAATCCATTGGCGAAAAAAACTCCACACACTCCAGCAACCCTGTTTTATGTCACATAACCAAACTGGGTTGGGTATTTAGTCCGAGTTCCAACTTTTTTATTCTCTGAAGTTTGCTAATATCGATTCAAAATGTGGTTAAAAATCACTCTTTTGGCTCTGGTCCTGGTCCAAGCCCAGGCCGAAACCAAACGTGAATGTGGTAAATGCGAATCTGAAAAATGCGTTCCACCAGGTGAGGAATGTTTAGCGGGATTGGTGAAGGATTTATGCGGCTGTTGCTACGTCTGCGGCCGGCGCGAGGGAGAGCTGTGCGATGGGGACTCACTACCCATCCCGTACAGGAATAGGGGCTATGGGCCCTGCGGTGAGCACATGGAATGCCGTCCCCGCACGGATTTGGCCCCCGGTGACCCACCCGAGGCCCAGTGCGTCTGTGTGAAGACGGAAGCCTTTTGTGGCAGTGATGGAAAAACCTATGACAATGAATGCAAACTGACCGAGGCTCGATATTCTCAAAGAAACGGGCTTCAAGCTGTCCATAAAGGACCATGTGTTAGTGGTAAGTTTGTTCTAAAGATCAAATAAAAAACACTTTTTCTTATATGTTACTTTAAATAGATATTTGTCATTTATTGCCTTAAATAACTCTTCTGTTTGTTTGTTTTTATTCAGTATAAAATAATTAATAATAATTGTGAAAAAAAATTAATATCACTATTTCATAAGATATAAATGGTTCTCGTGTAATTCGAAAAATATTATTATAAAAAGAACTAGATTGTAGTTATGCTAGTCGTTTTTTCTTCTTTCCGTTTTTTATTTCTTTTCCTCTCTCCCTGTGTCTCCTTCATTTTACTGTTTGCGAATGTGTTTAGTTTTCCTATTTTTCCATTTTCTGATGTTTTTTTTTTTGAAATTTTTCCAAAAGAAGTATTTAAAAAATTTAGTAAAAAGAGTTTCCATATTAATTTTAAATTAAAACCAACAACTATTGAAAGAATCTGAAATTATTAAAATCTTCATTTTTAAGTTAAAAATCTGGTTTAATTTAAGAAAATAAAAACCACAATTATTGATTAATAATAATTTTTTAAGATGTTATTGAAAGAAAATTCGTATTCGTTTAAATTTAGTTAGATAAAAGTAATCTATACATCGATCAAAATAATCTATAACGTTATAAATAATCTATACATCGATCAGAATAATTTTTAAATCTATAAATAATCGATCAAAATAGTTTTTATATTTAAAATACTAACCTATATACTCACCAGTATATGTGTTTTTTCAGTACATTATAATTCAGAGCTTTTTTATTCAAAAAAACTCATATTATTTCTTTTATGATTATGCTTCTAAAAAAAAGTCTCCAATTCCGTTTATGAATCTCATCAGTCATATAATAAATAAAACCGTGATCTGTAGATTTTAAAGTCTAGACAGGCCATTGGGAAACAAGAATTATTTAAATGCATTACCGCAATGAATGATATCTACCAAAACAGACGTATTAAACAAAGAAACTTGTCCACGAATGATTATAATGAGGAATATTCCGATTGGAATCTACCAGGAATGAATAGTAATTAATATCGTTTGAATAGAGACGAGGTAATCGATATCGTTTGATAGAAAAAATTTATGAAAACTGGAATGCTTCATAAACTGAGAAATAAGCAGGAATGAGGTAATGAATAGGAAAAATTAAACAGATATTTAAATTTCTATAACATTTCTAGTTGTACCTTCAACTTTGTTTACTTATTGGCTGTGAGTTTTATGCTTCTTTTCTTTCAAATTTTTTGCTTTATTTATAGTAAAGGTTAAATGTTGTTGACCCTTTATAAACTAGACCGTTTGATTTTGAGCTACGAAAATTGGCGCATATATACTTTGGAAAATGGGAAAATGCTTTTCGGAATGATTTTTTTGTTAAAATTTTTAATTAAAAAGAACTTAAATGAAATCGTGGCCTTTTTTCCACAAAAACTTCTGAAAATATTATAGCACAAAAATAGATTTTATATCATTTTAAAATTTAAAAAATTATGTTTTCAATTATTTCAATTTTTATATTGCATAAATTTTTCTATATTTAATCAGTATTTTCGAAATATTTTAAGCATATTTTCCAACAAGACTATAAAGATATGTTAAAATTCTGAACAATTTTTAAATGAATCTCGAATGATAATATAAGAATTCTGGAAGAGTATTAAAGTTTTGATAAATATCACTATTAAAGTTGTAGATATTTTTTCGTTTTTGTTTTATAATCCGAATGACTATTGATATTAATATAAAAATAATAAAGCATGCAAAATTGCAAAATTAAACTTCCGCCTATAATACAAATCATTTTCAGCAAATTTCAGGAAAGCAAACGATACATTTATTAAATTCTAAGAAAGAATATTTATTAAACTCTGTAAAAGATTTAAATTTATATTGGAAAATACTATTAACACAAAGAAAATATCAAATTTTAAGTTGTTTTAAATTAGAAATTAGATTATTCTATTCAAAAGGTTAGAATTTGCAGAGTATTTTTATATTTTACGAATTTTACGGAGGTTGACAGAAAATAGGTAAAAACGTAGTAAAATAAACAGAATAGCGTAAGGTTTCTAAAATAGTATGAATTATATAACCATCGAAAACTGAAGCTTTAAAATATTTTGCTGAAAAAGCTCTTAAGACAAAATTACATAAAATATTCAATTAGAAAATTTTAGCGGCTATCAATCCCGGTGAACGGCTAGTTGCCAACGCAGGCTAGTAAATACATAAATTGATTTAAAACATTTTTGTGATTATTCCGTCAGTTAGCGAGAAGCAGCTGATTTTCGTTTTATTCAGGATGATTGAAGTATCAATTTCCTCGGATAGGTAGACTCTGAATTTATGTTTTTTTTTTTTTTTTTACATATTTACTTAAAAAAATGCTATTTAGAGATTAAAAAATAATTAGATATTCTTGTCAATAGTCTAAGATATCGTAATATGATAGTGGTTTATGCTTGATTCACCTGTATTAATACAATTTTTAAAGTTTATTCATAATTAAAACAACGAAAATATACATACAAAAATGCAAATATCGTCACATTGCATTTCACTATGAAAAAAAATTGCTCTCTATGGGAAAAAAAACAAACAATAACCGATATTTAAAATCATTTTTAAAAATTAATTAAAATTAGAGAAATAATTGAAATTAGAGAATAATAATTTATTAGAGAATGATAAGAATTTCTATACAAAACTGTTTTTTTTTTCTTTGAAATACTGATAAATATAGATATTTTTTTCAAAAGCTTGCAAAGAGTTAGGAAAAAAAGGGATTGATGTTAAGTTTTCTTTTGTTAAAAAATTCTTATCAACAACTTAAAACTGTTATCTTACTTTTCTTAACTATTATAAATGCTATTTCGTTTGTTTCTCTCCTTTTATATTCCATATTTTTATGAATATAAAGATTTGTTTGATTTTTTTGGATTAAAAAAAATTCCACCGAAGACATTTTTTTGTTGTTGTTTTAGGAATAAAAAAAAATTAAAGTGACAATGGGCAAGAAAAAAAATAATGTTTCATTTTCAATAAAAATTCAGTTCCTTATTACATATACTTTTCTTAATTATTCTGAATATTTAATTATCTATTTTTTCCTTTTAATTCCCACTTTAAGTCTCTATCTTTTCATGCCTTAATTTTACGTGAGTAAGAAAACTTCTGTTAATTTAAGCTTAAAATTTGGGGAAAAAAAATTTCATCAAAAATATGTTTTAGGATATATGAAACGAGATTTTTTTTTTCATAATACAAATAATTTATTTCCGCACTAATTTAAGTAATTAATAATAAAATAATTTATTTCGCAGTTTAAAAATTTTTTGTGAATGTCAAAGGTTGCAAATTAGGAGCTTAAGTCTTCCTTAAAATTTCCATCTTCTTCGTCTTCTCTTTAGTTTCATCTGGCTCATCACAATGGATTGTATCAATTAATTTAATATCATCACCAACATTATTAACATTGTAGAATTGAATCATCTTCATTCTATCTGTGTTATTGCTATGAAGATCTGAATTCCAAAAAAAATGAATAATTAGTTAAATCTTGAATGCCATTCAAATATACCCCCCCCCCTTATTTTTGGATCCGTCCCACATTTTAGTAAAAAGTGTTCCTTATATATGTTGAATAAAATACAATAAATAATAAGGAATTAGATTTTTTTTATATTGCTTTGCAATACATAATTTTTATTCTTTTTTTTTCCAAAAAAATTTATATACCATTAATGACAAAAAAGATTCGCTTTTCAAACCTAGTCTATTTAATGTCATCATCACATTCATTGTCATCGTAATGATATAATTCAAAGATGCTAAAAAGTTTTTATATTCTTATTTTAGGATTTCGTTCCCATTTAAATTTTACAAGTTTCGCAATTAAATATATTAATATTGAAAGTTATTTAAAGTATATGGCAGCTTCTTAAAATCGGAGCATAGCTTCACGTCTATTTAATGCTATTTATCATTTATGTGCTGTTTAATCATTTCTCATGATCTAATCAAGGTCTATTGTATATTTTCGAACGAAACGAACTTAATTCGTTCATTTTCGCCGATCTAAGCTATTTCGAGAACTAATCAATTCTGCGGATCATGCATCAAAAGAGCTACCATTGTTATTCTGCTTACAGGAAAATATTTTAGTGACTTAGTGATTTTAAATTAATTCGTAATCCTATAATATTGTGAAATAATTCTAACTAAACGGTAATTTATAAAAGCATTCAAATATCAATAAAATAATATACTGAATAATCAGATGAAGCAAAAATTTTTGAAGGAAAAAAAAAAGAAGAAAGAAAATTAACTCGAAATTTCTCATAAAAAGGAAGGAATGTACATTTTTCCGTATTCTGAGAACAATTCGTCGCATTTACATGAAATTTCTAAAGTGAAAGTTTCATTCCTTTTATTTAATTTCTTTATCAGAGATTATTATTTCTTTTATATAAATCAAGTATAGATGTATAAACAATATTAGTAGATGTATGATTATTGTTTATTGTTGCTAGCTTTTTAAATCTATTTTTAATTTTCTTAGTTTTTTTTTTTTAATTAAAATACTTTTGTATATCTCTTGTAGTAATTTTAACTGTAAAACTACAGGAACTAAAAGGAACATTAGATGCTTCGGTATTTATAAGTTAATTCTGCTCATATTTTTTGCCTCATCATCCCCCCCCCCCCAGTTTTTTACTTTTTGACGATCCCTTTTTTTATAATTTAATTCAGTAATTCCCACATTTTTTTCGGATTTCGATATCCTTTCTCAATTCAGATTTTTGTAAGACGACCTGTATAAAAAAAACTAAATATATTTAGCAAAGTAATCATGAATTTTTAATTATATGACGTAAAAATAAATGAAACTAACTTTATGTGAAATAAAAGAAATTTGGTCACATAAGAATATGCTGAAAAATATTAATATATACAGAGTGGTCGGTAAAGTCCTTTTAAAGTCTTTTAACTCAAAACGATTGAAATTTAAAATGTATCCTCTTTCTAGGCACGGAAACTTCCTAAGCTTAATTACAAATATCCAATTTTAATTGGATATTTGCAATCCTAACTTAATTGCAATTGCTAATTTTAGATATAACTCCATGAAATTTCCCCATTGTTTTTCTTTAGGTTATAGCGTACATTTTTCTAACTGTACTTTTTGACCGATTTCCTTTATTTTTTTAGTTATTTGTTGTAATTTCCTTATTTCGCTGCTAGGGAAACTGTGACCTGTCTCAATAAATTCAGCATAGGACGTTTTGTTTTAAATGGCCTTAAAGGATTTTACGGATAACCCTTTATAGTAATCAAAAGAATGGTTCAATCTGTGATTTTTTGACATTGTCCCTAATTGTAGTTTTAAACTGAAAACATTTAGTCTAATTTTTGTTTCCTTATTGATTTCCTAACGATACGTAAATTTTGTAACTGCAACTACAGAAAAACTGTCTTCGCAAATTAAGAAGTAACAAATGGGATTTCAGATTCTTATTTAATATTTCGCTGTGGAATTTTTAAAAAAATTGAATTCGGAACTTCCCAAGGTGCTGAGAAACACACTCCAGAAAACATGTAAGCAATATCAGAGAACAATAATGAATAATTTGATGAATATTTAGTATCATCCGATGAATTATGATTCATTTATAACAGATTTTAAACGGTCTAATTTTTAATATTAATGGATAGATTTTTAGAGGATTCTTCTTGTGAGTTGATTTTGATTGTGCAAATAGCAACTTTTATTGATTATGAAACTACTTTTCTTTTATTTTTACTAGTTGTGCAGTAAAACTTACTGTACAATATGACTAAATTGCTACTATGTTTATATTCAAAATTCATAATTTGCATCACTTAATAGTCTCGTTTAGTGATTAAACTATGATCTTTTTTGACAGTTTACTTCTAAATACGCAATACTGAAATGGAAAGATTAATGTAGACTAACAAGATATATCAAAAGTTTTAATCCATTTTCAAAATGTCGTAAAGATGGCTGTGAAGTTAAATGTCATAGCATACGGCAGACGAATCTATTTTAATAAATCGAGTGACATCAACATTGTCATTTTTATTATAATCCTTTTATTTCTCCCCGATCTGCTAACTGTATTGTGATTTTCTTCTGTGATAATCTACTTAGCTATTTGAGGTCGGTAGTTAGAAGCCATCTCGTCAGAGCCAGAGAATAATTCGCACCCGTATTAAATCATAGATAAGCAATCTACCTATTTATGAAAAGAGAAGACCGTCGAAATATTCATCGTGCATTTGGAATTGAACTTCTGTCGATTCTTAATCGTATTCCGTATTCATTGGATCGGACTTGCTAAGGCTATATCAAAATACTAAGCACTTCGTTTGTAGTCAATTCGTTTCTTTTCTGGTTCTAGATATTTTTTGGTGGAAGACAGCCTTTCCGAAAGAAAGGGGGTAGAGAAGTCAAAATCCCGGTGCGGGTGGTGAGCTACTGGCCTGAACAATGGGGAAAAAATTTCCCCCTTATTTCTAGAAGTATGTTATTTTTATTCATGATATAATGATATCCGTCATGAAGTGAGATACATTTTTATGCATATTTTCCCTGAATATAAAACTGAATTATTCTCATTGTTATTCTCGAAATTACAAAAGGTAGGTAGAAAGACTTTCACAGCAACACGTGACTTGACCGGACAAATGCCCCCCCCCAAAAAAAACACGTTTCCATTCGTTGATTAGTTACTACGGTCATATTTGCTTGGGGAACCCCATTAACAGTGTGGTGTTTTCATATATTAGAATTTTGTATCAGGGCCCGGTTACATTCTTGTTGATCTTTGAAGGGGAAGGGCCTTGTATTTTAAGAATTCTTTTGCCCTTGCCAGCAAAATTGCACGGACTCGAAATTTGAATTTTAACTGTCATAAATGGAATGACGTATACTGCCACGGAAAATATGTTATTTCCGAATAATTGTGTGCTGTGCTGTCACTGTATACCATGTTAAAATCTGTCACGCCCAAATTTGATTATAATCTGAGAATATTATTAATCTTTTATCCATTTGCAGTTAAATGTTTTTAAAATTTTAATCTTGAAATCGGGCGAAGACTTTTGATATGTCCTCTATTATTTTCACAAGTTTGCATTTTAAAAAACACGGTAACTTTTCTTAAAGATTTCCTTTGATCAAGTCATTATTTTTACTAGCTTTCTGACTGCATCCGGATAAAAAAAAAAAGGAGCTAGAAAGTTATTTTGTTTTTGTAGCCTTTGATATATCATTCAGAGATAAAGATCCAAGGGAACCTGTCAGCCGATGGTCATTGAAAGTTTCATTACCTTTTTTTTTTATTAAAATGAGTTTAAAGATGATAAGCGTGTGGAAGATAAGTGATAAATAAACACGTATTTGAGAGTGGTGATAGTCGGTTTCTGAACCGAAGACTATCTTCTGGATATTAGCCAGAAACAGCGATCGTAAAAGTTTTCGAAACCAGTAACAGAGGAAAGACTTGTATTTAGACTAGTTACTTGATTCTGCTTTTGTTCTATTTTTGGAAACTTTTGTGGACATCTGCTTTTTTTCAAATTAAAACTTATGTGCTTGTCACACATGTGTTTCATCTGACTAAATATTTAATTTGGAAGCATTGTAAAAATGCTTTTCGTTTTGTGTGAAATTTTCTTGGAAAAGCAAAAGAAAATTCTTATTATTTAGTGGAATGAATTCTTTCTTTCTCTCTCCCCTCCCCCCTCGAAATTTCAATAATTCATGCGAATCGTCCCATAAGATTGAAAACAGACTATATTCGCTAGGGTGTAAATGCTCGAAAATTCAATCTCGGATTTTATTTTGCTATACTTAATGCATTAATTCCTCTTTCCGTCATTGGTTTTTGTCAAAATATTGATACAGACCTATAAACCTTTTTGTAAAATCTACCTGCTAAATAAATTTCATTCATTGAGCCCATTGAATTATTATTGCATTCGATTCTCCTCCATTAATTTGTACTAAATTGGATATCTATAATTTTTTTGTAAAGATCACGTGTCTATTTTCATTTATACATCCATTGCACTTTGATATACTCACATGCAAAAGAGCAGACATACAGTAGACATTATACGAATTAATTGGTCCATTCCGGATAACTGAATATCCGGCAAAAATGTTACTTCTTAAAAAGACGAAATTTTCTAAATAACTTATTAATTTAATACAAAAACAGTATTGTTTTCTTTTCGCATATTTATATGAGTATTAAGATTTCACGATTTGAACTTATCAATCAAGTTGTTTCTCTGTATTTATTCTTTTTGTCATTCGATTTGAGTTTTATTCCTTTTCTTTTTCAAAGCCATTCGGATAATTGTCGATCAGAATGAGTGGAGTTCTATTTTAATTTCAAATATCGTTTGCGAAAGTATAGAGCTCTTAATACGCTGAAATCCATTAAATCTCAAGGGTGAATTTTTTGTACGATTATTTCAAAGACCCAAACGAGCATTTTTAATTCTTAAAATAGAATAGAATTTGGCATTATTATACTTGCAATGTTTTTCTAAATCAACAGTGAATTCGTAGAAAATGTTGTCTACCGTAAAAACTTTTTATTTTCTATTTCAATCTATCTTGACGATGATTGAGAATCAGAATAAACGAAGCTCTATTCTAATTTCAAATATTATTTGCGGACCTATAGAGCTCTAATAGGCAGAAATCCATTAAATCTCAAGGGTAAATTTTGTTTACAATTACTCAAAAAAAAAAAAAAAAAAAAGAGACCGAAACGAGCATTTTTAATTCTTAGAATGAAATGGAAATTAGTAATGTTTTTTTCTGCATCAGCAATGAGTTCGTAGAAAATCTGTCTTCCTTAAAAATTTTTTATTTTGTATTTCAATCTTATTTTATATGGAATAGTCGAAACGTAGTTATAATTGAACATTTTCATTAATTTTTTGTCAAGGATTGTAATTAAAATGTTTTAAATATGCCATAGTAAGAAAATGTATAAATATTTAACTCGTAATTTACATTAATTTTTTTTAAATGATTATCGCGAGTAAAGAATGAAGTCCACCTATCATAATATTAAGAGTAAAAGATTTGATTGTATAACCGTAATTTATTCAATTAAGTATCATTTATATGTATACATAAAATTCAAAAGCACGCGTAAAAATTCAATAAACATCGGTATTGTTTGTTTCGAAATTTAGTTATCTTCAAATATAAAATTATTTATAAAGAACTATTTCTACTTTTTTTTTAATTCTTAAAATTTTTGACATATAACTCGGGATCATGGGATTAGATTCACAACTCTCCAAGTATTAAATCAGCGGGAGTGGTCTCCCCAAAACTTTCTCGCATACTCTCTATTAAACTTGTCATGGCAGAGAACGCCTTATATGACATTGGCATACAATAATTACGAAATATTAATCTTTGGCTTGAATTTAGCATTTTTATTGAATCTGTGTCATCCTTGGCGAGTTATTTGGCAATTACTCTCTGGAAATTCAATATCCAAAAATCGGATTTGTGTTTCAGACAAGCTTTTCTCAACCGATTGAAACGAAAGTTTGGCACAAAACTGCACTTGTAGTCACAAATTCGCATATTATATTCGATATATTTAAGTCATTGTGTTTTTTAATTATCCTGTTTACGTATTTTTGAAAGTAAAGACCAACCGACAGTCAGCCCATTGTTGATTTTGGCTCAAAATTTGAAAAAGTGTCTACACTATAGCTCTAATGCTATAGTGTAGACACTTGTGCACACTATAGCTCTTTGTGCTATATGTAGGCTATAGCACATAGAGCTATAGTGACTCTATGTACCACTATATGGTACCACTAGTGTACTATATATAGCTCTGTGTCCCGAATTTTATCTATCTAGCTCTCTTCGTTTTGTAATTATCGTGTTAACTTATATTCAGATATACGGATTTCCTCTGATCAGATTTTACCCAAAATTTAATAGAAATCTGCAAATTTGGTGTAAAGACGGTACACCAAATTCATACACAAAATTTGCTAAAAGCGTTTGTAAGTTATCTTTTTTTATGGACAGACACACGGACATTTTCTAAACATGGGTTTTTTGAACTCAGGAAAGGTTAAAACGTGGGGATTCGTCAATTCGTCAAAATCGTCTCAAGTTCGAATTTTTTGACGATTACTATACTTTGTTTACACTACGTATACGAATGAAAAAATGAGCGACAAGAAAGTAAAACGAAAATGAATTAATATTGTAACTGTAAAACTATTGTTTGTCACTAAATTTAAATTAAAATTATTTATGTAGTATTTGAGTTGATAAAAGGTTGAAAAGCATATTTTGATGCTTTTGACTGAAAGTTCCATGTTCTTATTCAATCTGTAACCCCCAACAGTGCAACTTTGAGCAAGAGTACAGAAAAGATGTATATCTTTCACATTATATTCGATATTTTTAGCTAATTTATCAAAATGCAACTCTTTTCTATGAAGTTTCCAAATGAATTGTAGAATGTATGATTAATATCATGTAAATTGGAATTTGTTGAGACTTTCTGTACTATTTTTTAGTAAAAATTTTCAGAATAATTCAAAATATTTATTTTCGCATGTAGGATTTTTTTTTTAATTTGTGCAATCATTGAATATTTATTTTTTATTCCTTCATAAAAATGAATTTTTAATCCTTTTTGTCAAACTTAAATTCATTTAACTCTCCGAAATGAAGCTGTAAATAATAATAATAATAATAATATCTAATTTCAGAAACATATAAATTTACCATTGACCTTTAAAAAAATATAGTTTTCTGTTTTGCCTTCTACCTCCACTAAGCGTGACATTTAAAATCATTTTCTTCAGACACCTAAATAAAATAACATTTTAAAAGATTTCCAAAATAATCTTAATTTTTTTATTATTATACAAAACAACATATAAATTTTTGTTGCGTGTGATGATATTCTTTTATTTATTTTAATAAATGAAGTTTTTTTCATTAGATTTGCCTCTTTTGCCAGTTACCCAACTCCTTCGCCAAAACTCTTACATTAATATTCAAGCTTATCATTCTCTCTACGAAATATGTTTTAAGTTTTTTTAGTGAGACTTTTTTTTTCTAATACAAAGATTCTTTCTCTTTAATACTAACTGCCAAAAGATACAATATTTACATAGATATTTAATACAAACCTCTTTAGATGACTAGGTAGCTCGCCTGTAATATTGGTTGTGTTTAATTTCCTTTAAATCTCTTATGCTTCAATTTTGTGTTCATGATTCGCTCAACAAAGTAATTTTAACCTGTTAGTCAGGTATGACGAAATATTTCAATGCGAAACGAACTGAATATAATTACCCGTCTAATAGGTTGGGCATTAAGTTCTAATAGATATTAAAGCTGGGTTATTTTAATGATTTTCAGAAAGTTATAAGTCTACAATTTTTAAACTTTTATCTATCGTGCTTTTGAATCTACCTAATGAATCGAGTTCCGTAACATCATAACATAATCAACTTCCGTGATACGGTAATATAATCTTGTCTTTATGGAGATATATGTTTACTTTCTGATTTCTCTTGTAAACTATGCAGATTAATTAAAAGAATCTTTCGGCAATGGAAGAATGTTACGCAGTTAAATATTTGATAAAAGACATTGAAACGTTTTAAATTTCAGTACAATATTGTAATCAATTGTTGAGAATCAATATATATATATATATATATATATATATATATATATAATTATATATATATATATTATTAAAAAATGCTAAAATTCATGTAATATTTGCTCTACAATAAAATTAGCCTTTTTAAAATGACGATTTCTTTTTTTAAAATTTTAAATAATGCAAAAATGAATTTTGTTAAATAGTAATTTTAGTAATTATTGCAGAGAAACGTTAATTAAAATTTCAATAAATCACTGCACATTTTTTTATTCCTTACTCCAAAGAATGTTTGTCATATTTCTTTCCTCCAAAGTATATTTATGTCAAGTTTGATTGCTTAGTCAAACGGTCTGCCTTGTACTTCGCTGAGGCATACACATTCTGCTTTATTATTAGTTGAGATTATTTAGAAAATTGGATTGCGTTAGTTCTGTTAATATTCCAGTTGTTTTATTTTATAGAAAAATATTTATATTTGGAAGGGGGATCTTTTCGGGACTCTGTCAGTTGAATAGAACTTTGAACTTTCCGATCCTCCAATTTTCTAGCACTGATTTCAGTTGTTTATTAATGTGAATTTTCAGCTAGTCATTAATGTAAATGAATGTATGGAATTTTTTCTCAGCATTCCACAAGAAAAGATTGAATTTCTGTTGGATGCTATCTCTTAAATTTTGGGCAATTGACATTAAATTAAGCTTGCAACGTCTTTCAAGTTTCTGTTTTTAAATCAACTTTTAGAAAATTTTTCTATCATCTTCGATTAATTGCATAAATTAAATTAATTTTAAATAAAAAATATCTGAAACTTTTCTTGTACGAAGGAATTAATATTGCTATTTTAATTTATCATTTAAAGTTTTGATCGTTTTGTAGAATTACTCACTTCGAGAAAATCCTACCAAAGAAAAGAATAAATAATCTTTCTTTTAAGCAACTGAAATTGGATTAAAAATAATGAAATTTTAACTCTAACTATATTGTTGGCATAAGTTACTATTTTGTTTAACATTTTTCAAAAATATCAATCCGTTTTAGGAACTTTTGGAATGTAGTAATGACGATTCATTATTTTGAATAATAACAGATTATGTATTTACAATGAATGCCAGCCGTTTATTGCTAAATTTTATTGGGAAGTAATACATCAGCCATAATTTTATGTTTAATTTCAAGTTTAAAACCAATATTTCAAAAGATTCACTTTAGGTATGAACGTTTCAAAATTAAAATCCAGATTCTTTTTTTCCATATGAGATTTCATAATTAAATTTTCTAATAACGTTATAAGGTTTCATTTAATTTTCTCTTCAAATTAACATTTGTTTTATTTTTCTTCTTCTTAATATTCGTTCCTAGATTAATGCTGAATATTCAATTATGTTATTGTTTGATGCCACATTTTGAAGAGTACTAAATATGCATAAAAATAAACAATCTTTTCAAAGCACAAACTTTAATTAAATCTAAGAATACAGGCACATATTCATAATTTATGAAGTAGGTTAAACTATCAGACTTAAAATGACCTATTCTGAAATGAAATTAACAACTGTGTGAAATAATTATTATTTACATCGAACATGAACGTGTTTATTCTACCGCATCAGTTCTATCCCATTTCCTCTCTATTCGAATTTTCGGAAAGACAGAGGAGATGCAAAATAAAAAGGATTCGATTGCATCCCACACTTCCTGTTCTCACACACTGCAAACGATTTTTTTCCCTCCGTCAACAGACGAGATCTTCGGCAACACAAACAACCTTTGAACCTACGCACAGAGAGTGAAAGGGAGGGTTGTCATATTTGGCATGAATTTGCTTTTTAGAATGACACAAGAAGAAAATAAGCTTGAGTGAAAAATAATAGCTTATCTCTTTATTCTTTTGAAATCGTTTTATCTTTTAATTATCTGCCGCTTACGTATGATTTGTGAACCAAATCAACTTAACCGGAAGTTTGAAAAAGAAAACAAGCGTTGTTTTTGAATCGAACAAATATTTTCCCTTTCCCTTTTTTCACGAATATGTATTAATATTTAGATACCAATTATCAATTCTGAAAAAAAAAAAAAAAAAAAAAAACCTTGTAAAAGTTTGGTTAAAAAAATGAGAATTTTTTTCTTCTATTTCCTTCAAAAATAATCTTTGGATTATAGAATTTGAAACAGAACAAAACAAAAGCCAGTCATATTAATAATATATCATAGTTTGTCAGAAATCCTGATATTCAAACCTCAACTCACAACAATAAGCGATTTTCAGAAACATTTTTTTTTTCAAAAATATTTTTTGGAAAATTGGATAAGAATTACGATGGACACTCAAAGAAACTGAAACTTATGATATCAGAAACTTCAAGAACAGTAGAATACTAAATTTTTAATCCACGGTTAATTCTCCTAAAGGGAAACCGAATCACCAATAAACAAATGCCATGTTAAATTGAAAGAAGCACTATCGGATTACCTTTTTATCTTACTTTAATTTTCCCCCTTAACAATTAAAAGTTTTACCAAAGTTTCTTATAATTAAAATTTAAAAATAATGTGACGGTTACAGATTTGTTAAACAACTGTATTTCCAATTCCACTTTTTTACTAGCTTTAGCGATGAGAAGACATCTTGAGTTCAAGAACTCTGCCAAATCACTCAACATCCATCAATTCTTTTAACTCTTGATAAATTTTGATAAATAATGTATTTTTAATGCAATTATATTTCTTGAGATTCTAACTTCGAATTATATTTCGATGATGTGTAAAGTCTCAATGCATTTAAATTCTCTTATCCATTTTGAAGATAATAAGGATTTTAATTTCAAGTACTTACTTATATTTTCAATTATTTTGTCTTTTTTTTAAAATAAATGATGATATATATAAACAAACTGAAGCACCCCCCCCCCCCCCCAATATTCTCACATACTCTCCAATAAAGGCCTTATCTGTCTCCCCACCACACACACAAAGTGGGTACCTTCGGCCAGGCTGCAAATCCTTATATGACATTGGCGAATATTAGTTACGAAATATAGGACTTTGATGTGAATTACTGTATCTAAAATGCGAATATGTATTTTAGATGCTTTTTCCCGATAGATTAGAGCCAAAATTTGACACGGAACTAAAGTTGTATTTACAACATCACATACCAAATTTTATTGTTTTAAGCCCTTGCGTTTGCATACATGCAAAAGTACAGGCCGAGAAACAATCAAAAGTTTGACAGATTAAGTTCAAAATTAAATAAGAATCTAAAATTAAGATGCGAAAACCGTGTACCAAATTTTATTTTTATAGTTATTTACGTTTTGAAGTAACCGAGTTCACTCGTATTTGATCAGCCAGGCACATGGACTTCTTTTGAATATATTTCTTTCAAATTTGATAAAAATCTATAAGTGTGGTCAAAAGTCCGTATCCCAAATTTCATCCGTCAAGATCAAGGCTTGTTTGAGTTATTGTGTTCTCAGACAGACAGGCACATAAAGTCAAAATTTTGTTCTTCGGACTCGGGGAAATCTGAAATGAGATCAGATCGAGATTTTTTTTTTTTTTCAAATTTTTTAACGATTACTATATTTTCTCTATACTTGGTATTTCAAAAAGTAAAAATAGTAATGTGCTTTAAGTTTCACTCAGAGCTTCTGCTTTCAGTTTTAGAATCCAATTTTATCTAAAGCCGATTGGTTAATTTATTTGTGTCGAATTATAATTTTTGATAATGTTCTAAAAATAACGCATAATTGTATATTATTATTTGCTTTCCGGCTTTGGCTTCGAAATCTATTTTTATCTTAAGCTGATACATTAATTTATTCATGAAGAATTGTAATATTTGATAATATACGAAAAATAACACATATAGCTCTAAGTTTATTTAAGTAATTTATTATAAATTTCATGTTAATATTTTTGAATTGGAAATAATTATGTGCTGTTCCAAATGGAACTGCAGAAGCATTTTTTTTAAATGTCAAACTACTATTGATGTAATGCAGCTGCTTTTATTCGCACTGGAGAAAATTATATCTTATGAAGTAGAAATCTTTATTTTTTTATTTTAAACCTTTATTTAAGAAATTTTATCATGTGTATGAGCTAAAAGAAATTCCTATGATGGAAAAAATGAAATAATTTTCAAAATTAACAATAATGTCTATTTTATTGCAACTTCCCGCCCGATGGACCACCTCGAATACGAGGATGAGAAGGTATCGTAAATAGAATGAAGGTTCTCAGTTTCCTTTGCAAGGGCAATAATGGCAATGAAGTTGGTTAATATTTTCATCGCTAATGTGGGTACTTACCTGCTTGCGATTGTTCGAAAAGGATTATTACTTATAATTCCTGTTATTACTATTGGTGGCAACTGGTCATTTAGTTTTTACCATATGTCCGCGTTACTAGATGGGTTACTGTTTTTGATTTCTTTATGAACTTTAAAGTTCTTGAAAAATTATCTGAACTGTGTAATATAATTTAAAATATATTCATTTTTTTCAACATAAATCCAAAAGGTTTCCTTAAATGCGTTTTAAAAAGTAAATTTTTCACGATGAATCGTTTTTATTGTTTAGATATAGTAATAATTTTTTTTTATTTTTTTTTATTATTATTATTGTTACATAGAAATTTTAAAAATAGTAAAAACCTTTGTTGAATTCTTATGAGTAATATTTTCTTTCTCATAAATTGGTAGTTGTTTTTTCAGTTACATAGACTTTCTGTAATCTTCATTTTCTCAAATTTTCCTTAAAGGTGGTAATTAAATAAAACCTCTAAAACCAATACTTCAAGCGAACTTGGGTTGTTTTTTCGAAGAATTCCCTGTCTACATATTATTGATTTTCTAGTCTTGCCGATAGAATTTCATTACGAAAACTGGCTGTCGGCAAAGGTACAAAAGGTTATTGAACGGTGTTTATGAAAAACTACTTCTTGCCTTTGTTTTTATTCGCATACGCTGACCGTAGCGCCAAATTCCACTCATTCAAAGTAGAACGAATGCATTTAACGCATTGATTGCCATATTAAGAATAGCAATAAAGCGCGTGTTAAATACAATTCGCACGACAATTGACGCATTAAATTTCTTTGATGGATGTCTAATATTAAATTTTTATTTACAAAAGAATTGATAAAAAGAGGATGGTCTCATTTATTCCAGGAATATTGTCATTTATTTTTCTATTGACCGCCTTCGACAATCAACTGTCTAATTGGGAATATGGGCTGTATTTGATTTCAATTAAATCTCTAATGTATACTTGCTACTCATGATTTCATGAATCAATGAAGCATATTTTAGCATCACATCGTGATAGATATTCAAACCGTGTTATTTTAATAACCTTACACCTTTTCAATTTATTGTGCGCATGAATAACCTTAATGGAGTCGAGTCCCATAGCATCGTGGTATTGCTGAAATCGTAGCCACCCGATTCATGTCTTTTCTAATTTTCTTAATACTGCTCACTTTCTTATTGTAAGCAAACTGTACAGATATTATAATAGAAAATTTTGTTTTTAAAAATGGGGTAAATTTTTAAAAGTGGGGTAATTTTTAAAAATGGGACGATTAAATTTTTGATAAAATGATGAAAACGATTTGGATTTCACTGCAACAACTAAATATATTATTGAAAAGCATTCAAAAAAATTATCACAATTCAAGATAAAAGTTGTACCCTATCATAATTGATATTATTAAAAAGAAAAAAAAATGAATTTTAAAATGGTGCAAGAATTATTTTTGAACAGTAATATTTTCAGAGTTATAGTTGAAAATTTTCAAAATCTCTCTTAGTTGGTTAATTTATTTAAATTTTAATTAAATTTTTTAAATCTCTCGGGAAATATATTTTACCCTTTATTTGTACCAAATTTGGTAATTCTAAGTAAACAATTTGACTTCTAGAGTGCCGATGGACATACGCATTCTCCTTTATTATTCGTGGAGATTTGAAGATAATGAGTTTTGATACATTTGGTTTGCAAAAATTTTTCTTTTTTAAAAACTTTTTTTTTGTTGTTTTGCTAGAAATCTTTCGTAAAAATTGTTTTAAACGGGAAAAATATATATATATGAAATATATATACTTAATATGTATGATTTAACTTTATTTGAATTATGAACCTTCATTTTATATTTTTGAAATTAAAGCTAATAAAAAAAAGTATTTTTATCTCAAGCATCATTTCTATTCGACATATAACTTTAACGAGCCAACTTTCTGCTTTCTTTTGTTCGAAATCCTTTTGCGAAATCTATGTTTATTATTATATTGTATTGTACTGTACTGTATTGTTCTGTACTGTACTGTACTGCAATGTATTATGTTATATTATTTCATAATAGTTATCACAAAAATCGAAAAAAAAATCAATCTTTTCTATAAGGAAAATAGAACGTTTTAATTTTATTAATATGCTTTTCCAGCTCCCAAGATCCTCACTCCACCTGAAGATGTATCTAATACTACTGGCGGCCACGTCGCCATGTCCTGCGAAGCTATGGGTTGGCCCATTCCGTCCATCGAATGGAGAGTGGACAGAGGACAAGGAGACACTATACCTCTTCCTAGTAAGCTGTTGCCTTTCTTTATGTTGAATATAAACTGAATGTAGAGAAAAGAATTTATGGCATGAAAAATACACTAAACTTATGAAAAATATTTTACTAAAAAAACCCCATCTCAAATTATTTTAATACATAATTTTCATTATTATCTATACAATTTTCTTTTTTTTATGGTCAACAGAATTTACCTATTTCCTATCGAAAAACTGGTTTCTGAACTGACAATCACACAATGGTGATTTGTTAGTTCAGAAACCAGCTGTGCTGCAAAAAGAATTTCTCAAGAAAATACAATTAAAAATGAAATTCTGAAAAAAAAGCTTTAAATAATTTGAAATTTTCAATTATATTTTAGAAAATTATCGCAGGTTCTTTTTTCCGAGGTGTGGCTTGTAATTAAAATAAAGGAATTTTTATAAAAGCAAATGAGTTTCTGTGAAAGCGAAAAGAGAATCAAATAATGTCTAACGAGAAAAATACGAAAAGAAAACTTGCTTTTGAAAATTGATTAAAAAAAGAAAAAAAAAAAAGACAGAAAAAGAGGCTTTTTAGAGTTGGACGTGCGCCAGGTCTAGTCTACTCTCAAAGCAGCCCATGCATTGATAAATTCAGTAGGAAAACTCTTCCGGTTTCGCCTTCAGCTATTGCGGGATGATCGATGAGGTTTTCTGGGGTTTATTAATCAACATGCATTTCTACTTATTGATTCATTTTTCTTTTTTCCTTCGCTGTTTTTAATTTTTTTAAATTTATTTTCGTAGTTCATGGAACTCTAAATACTGAAAAATAATCAAGCAGGCTCTAAAAAAACTTTAAAAATAATATCAAATGGTGCTGCAACTCTGCAGCCCTAATTAACAAGCCACTACTACTTATACATTTGAACAATAATCTTCTCACGTGTCAGAAATGTTTATTTTGCTCATTTGTTGATTCAAAACTCTCAATGAAGTAGGCATGACTTTATGGATCTCTCTTTTATGATTGCTGTAGTTTCTTATACGAATATGTAATCAAAGCTTAACTCTCTCAAATCTGACTATGCGTATTATATACCACCATTCTAATGATATTATTTTCTTGGCGGTATATTGTTTATACCGTTTTTTCGAATACGATAATACTTTTTTGACTGACCAGCTCTCTGCTTCTAAGGTATATTTTTAACCAAATGTAATTTATTGGAAAAAATTACTAGAATAATAAGTGTTAGAGCTACGCTTTAGTTCAAGTGTTCTGTGAAATAATTACTTGTGGTTATCAAAATAATGGAAATACCTGTGATTAAAAATGACATTTTTGAATGCACTTAGTAAGCATTAAAATATAGTAATAGCAACCAGTTTTTTTTATATAAATAGCAATGTGTATATTCTGGTAGTACGTGTTAGCTTTATTGAAGATCTGTAATCCTTGGATTCATATCTGTAATCCTTGGATTCATTTTAAAAGCATAAAATGTCGGACCCGTCTTTCTGGAGTAAATGTGACCAAAACATCCTAACTTTTAGGCGTTTCTAAAGATACAGTGTCTAAATCATAACAGCATACACAAAGCGCGACAAGACAAGCACGGCAGCGCAAAATGGTGGATGGAAAGAGAAGCTCAGTGGAAAATACCGACAGGTATTGAAGCGGATTGTAATGTCTAAAAAGCGAATAACTGCTGTAAAAGTAACAGCAGAGCTCAGTACCCATCTGGATTCTCCAGTGCCAATGATTACAGTTAGAAGACATCTTCATAAACAGAGCATTTATGGCAGATCAGCAATTCCCAAGCCACTTGTCACAGATGTTAATGGTAAACGCCGTCTACATTGGTGTCAGACTCACAAAACTTGGTCGATTGACTTTTCACACTTTTCCCTACAACAGAGCGGCTGCACGTTTGGGGGACACCTGCACAAGCGTATGATCGTGATTGTCTCCTTCCAACTATCGAGCGTGGAGGTGGATCTGTCATGATATGGACAGCTATGTCGTGGTTCAAACATAAACCTGAAAGGAAGGATCACTGGGGAAAAGTATAGAGAAATTTTAGCTGCCGAGATCCATCCTATGATGCAAACTTTGTTTCCTGCAGGAGATGGAATTTTCCAGGATGATAATGCACCTTTCCATACAGCGAGATTTGTCCAATTATGGTTTGATAACATGAGAATGTAATTAAACATCTGCCTTGGTTCGCACAGTCACCCGAACTTAATATAATTGAACCGTTATGATCTATTTTAGAGCGCTCAATACGGAATCGATATCCTCCACCGGCATCTCTCTCAGAACATTCACAATATCTCCAGGAAGAATGGTACAATATTCTTCTAAACACTATTCAATGCTTGTATGAATCGATTCGTAGGCGAATCTAAGCTGTATTATATGCTAAAGGTGGCTCTACACTATACTAATAACGGATTTTTTATAAATCTAAAGTGTTTCCATTATTTTGATTACCACCTATATATTACTTTCAACAAAGGTGCTACAGTATTCCAGTTCATCCATTTTTCTTCTTGTATTTCTAACATAACCTGTGTTGCAATTTTTAATGTTGACTATGAAATACACATTAAAAATATAGTGTGATTTAACTTCTTTTACAGGCGATGACCCTAAAATAGCTGTGCAATCCCGTGGTGGTCCAAGTAAATATGAAATAACCTCGTGGCTTCAGCTGCTGAATCTCCAGCCCGAGGACGATGCCACTTACTGGTGCATTGCCAAGAACGAAGAAGGAGAATCGTCTGCCGCTGCGAAAATCATTGTGCTCGAATCGAAAGGTAAATATACCGGATTGTTTTATCTTTATGCCTTTTTATGGTATCAAACGTCGGTAATAAATTTATTATAAAAAAAACTAATATATAATAATAAATATAAAACTAAACTACAGATGTTAAGTTGTTATAACAAAAATACAGACGTTTTTTGACATTAGGAAAAGAAGTTAATTGAAGAAACATGCTATTTGTAATATTTACAGCATGGGAAAACAAACGATACTATTAAAAAAACATTGTTCAGTATTTTTTTCGATAGATAACATTGAAGCTTATTGAAATCTCTCTCTCTCTCTCTTTTTTTTTTTCTTTTTTGAAACAAAGTTTGTTTCAAGAAAGAATAATATTTCATTTTTAAAACCATTTTGCTTATAAATCGATAAGAATACTTTACTTAACAGTAGTAAAAAAATGGATTAGAGTGAAATTTTTTATGTATATTTTTTAATGCCAAAAATTATATTTTTTAGTTCCAATAAAAAAAATTATTATTCATACCTGTACAAAAATGTGTAGACTCATTACACACATTTTACATTTTATTTAACACATTTTATAAGATTTAACTTTTTTCTAGACATTGCAGAAAAAAACTCTGTAAATTCATAATTCCAAAATTATACATTTCCTTGTACATATAGGAACAAAACAACAGCTGATACTAATGTTTTAAGCAAAACATTACCAACGGTTCAGTTTTGCATAGCAAAATATGTAGCATTTGATAAAATTTACATTAATGTACCTGAAATTCATAAAATAGTGGTGGATTTCACATTATATAATTGCTTTCAATTAATCTAAATTACTATTAAGCATTGATTATTTTCTGAAACCCTGATATAAATATAAATTAATGTGGATTTTTTTATTTTTGTAGAAGCCTCTTCTTTGAGTGAAAAAAGTAACGATTTGTAAAGACCGAGAAACAGATAACTGTGACTCAGTGCCTTCTACTGCCATATATTCTTGTCTTGTGTGCTAATAATGTGATAATGAAACTGCTAGAATCATAGATAACACAGTTTATCGCAAAAAATGTGCTTATTTTTTTTTCGTACTCTAGAAAACTGAACTGTATTTGTAAATGTCTTATATTTATGTCAAATATAAATATTGAAATTATTTTTTGAAAACTGTAGTTGCTCAGAAAAAAAGAATAATTAATTATTACATAAGGTAATTTCCAGTAAATGCGTTATATATTTAAAAAAATTAACATCTTAAATGTTTTTTTATTTAATATTTTAAATGTAAAAGGTGCTGTTTTTAAAATTATTTATAAAAAGATTGTTTATTTACTAATATTTATGGCAATTGTTGTTTCGTATTTTTATTTTGTTATTCTAGTACTTAACATTTGAAACTATTTTATGATTTACTAATGCAAAATAACATGCTAGTATTAGCATCTTACATTTTCTTAATTAGTGGCTTTATTAATTTAATAACAAAATGAAACCTTAATGCAAAGAAAATATTTTCATATAACGTTTTTTAATATTGTATTTTTGAGATTTTTACTTTATGTTTTATTTTGTAAATTAAATACAATAGAATCCGCTTGTGAAAACGTACTTTTTTATATATTATAAAGTTATCAAACTTTAGTTTTTCATTGTAGTATTAATATTGTATATTTTCTATATGAAATAACATTCTGTGCCTTCTCATTAAGAATAAAGTGTATTGTCTTAAAAAATGGGCTTTTTTTTACAGTTTACTTGTTTATGATATTAAAAAAACGTACTAAATTAAGTGTAAAAACTTAATAATTTAAGAACATATTAAAAAAGATATTACATTGTTTGATCACAAAATGAAATTGAAATATTTGAAATTTAATAAAAATAATTACAATTTTTTGTGATTATTGCAATATACATGAAATGCAGTTTATCTTTAACAAATGCTTCATGCTTGAACATTTTCAATTAAACTTTTATTGAGTCATGTGTTTTATATAAAAGTTAATTAAATAAAAATGTAGTTAGAAATAATAAATTCGTTAACACAGCAAATTGTGGAAAAAAATTTGAAAAGGAAAAATTATGTTTTATTTGTCTTTAAAATTCAATAACACTGCTATAATTTTTAAAAACTTTAAACGAATTTTTTTTTATTTTTTTAATGAAGGTATATAAAGAGATAAAATCTGTAAGAAATTGAGAACATAATAAATAATTTTTCAGTAAAAAAAAGAAGAAAAAATGAAAGTAACCTGAGCCTTTATTAAATTCTATAAGAAATCACTTTAAAATGCATTTTGAAATAAAACTAAATTATTAAAAATAAGTTTGATTATGGCTGACGGCAATATTATGTTAATTTTTAAAAAATCTTTCTATATAATCTTCTTGTGTAAAAAAAAAATTAATTAATCTTTTAAAATTGAGCCTAAAAGATATTTAATAATATGCGCTTTTGCAGAAAAATAACAAAAACTATTAGAAGAAAAAGATATTCAATTAAATTAATACTAAATTAGAATATTAATTATTCATGTCAATTGTTTTGTTGTATTTCCTCTCGACAGGCTCTGTAAGATAACAATTTTTATTTCAAATCTTGTTTCAAATTTATTATTTCTTTATAATCTATTGAAATAATATGTTTTTACATTTAATTAAGGGAATCATTAATTAATAATTATGATTAATTTTTCCAAGAATTTTATTGTTTTTTTCTCCCATGATATGCATATTAAAAATTTAATACATAAAAACATATATTTGCACAACAAAATAAAAAAATTAAGCTGAAATAAATCATTAACATGTTTATTATATTAAAATCATTGAAATTTGAAATTGATTGATAATAATGTTAAAAGAAAAGCCTCAAAATGCATTTCATTTTTAATCAGAATCGTCAGCAGTACATTTTACTCAGGTTCGGATTATCAGATAGGTTTCTGCCTACATATCCAAACTTTTTTTAAGTTAGCCCCAGGTAAATTATCAAATTTTCGCAACCATTATGTGCTTTCTCTGGAATTCATGTTTATTTTATCAGTACGAAGTTACAGTATTAAGAAGCCTCTTTTTAATAATGATTTCATTTAAATAGTTAGGTATAATATCAGAAATTTTACCAGGAAGAGAATGGAACTGCAATAATTCTTTCACACTGATTTTTTTAGTCAAAATACCTTGCAAGTACTAGAAAAAACTTTAATAGCTTTGTGATTTTATTCATTTGTCATCGCAGAAATAAATTTTACTTTTCCAAAATTTGCTGTATTTTTAGCCTTTGAGAACAAGAATGCTCAACGTTAAATCTTCATCTTTAGTTTTGACTTAGGAGAAAATAATTTGGAATTGCACTGCATTTATCTAAAGCTATTAAAGCTTAAACCAAAGATCTTCAGCAAAAACTATTATCCATAAGTTCATTAAAAAAAAACTGCGTGTGGTGGTTCCCCCCCCCATAGTTGGAATGAATAGAAAATGCGACCACATTATTATATGCTCCAAAACCGAACGAACATATTGTTATAAACCTACAATGTTGCTTCCCAGCAAGGTTAGTTCAATTACTGGAAAGACCGTTTTACGATGAGCTCTGTTGGGTGCTGATCGGGTGCCGCTTCAGTGATCTCGTAGCTTGGCGACAAAATAGATATTACTGGAAATTTCCAGAATTTTAGCAACTGAGCCAATAGGAACCGAGGTACCTCTGCCTGGCTCAGAACCTTCTCTGCCCGCCTCCCGGAAACTGTAAAAGGTCGGTAGTGTCAAGCTGTCGTGAGTTGTGATACGAATCAATCATGTAAAGAGTCAACGGCGAATAGTTGGATAGTCCAAGAGTTGTATGGAGCTCAAGTGACTGCTGAATTGAACTGTGTGCCGAATCATGGAAGCGACATCGAGTCGTATGTGGAGTAGCCAGTCGTGTAGTATTGATTCGGCAGTTGGATATAGCTAAGGCTAGGAGACAGTGGAGATTTGCAGACTTTTGGAGAGACCGTAGAGTGAAGCTACCTCTCCCTCCCCCCCCTCCTGCTGAATTCTGTCTTGGCCGCTTTGTGTCCTGTGGTTGTTATTACTACCGATCAGTACTCGTGGGCTCCTGTTTGTTATAGTGTGCTGCTGTGTGTTTCTTGTGTTCGTCTCGACTGTATATTTGTTACTACTTCGGTATAATTGGGGAGAGCTGCACATTCTCGAATATAATAATTTTAAAACTTCCTTAAAGTTAATATGTTGTAAACAGTCAAAATATCCAAGTAACGGTTAAAGCAGTTTGACCATATTTGGCAAATAGGGTGGCAGGTCAATAAGATGCCGTATTTTGTGGTCAATTATAAACGCAATGCGATTGATGTCGAAGATGTTAAATCCGCAGATTTTTAGGCTTTTGAATGAAATATTGTTCATCAAGCTTATAATTTCCATTACGTTTTGTAGTTTATCCGATAAGGTGAATAAGATATCGTATTCTACAGACAATTTCTGCATGGTTGACTGTGAACTAAATGCGATGGAAGACCGCAGAATTTTTTGTCTTCTGATTCAAATATTATTCATTCTTTTCATAATTTGTACTATGTTTCGCAATGTAACCGATAAAGTGACAGGTAAATGAGCTATTGCATTTTGCCAAAAAGGTTTGATCGGTCGACTAAGAACTCAATGCAATGGATGCCGACGATGTTAAGTCCGCAGATTTTTAGACATCTGATTTAAATGTCGTTTATTGAGCTTACAATTTGCACTACATTTAGCAGAATAATCAATAAGCTGATAAGTAAATAAAACATCACAATTTTGTTCACTAATCTTTTCAATTACTTGTAAGTGGAGTTATTAGGAAAATATACTTTTATATTATACATGAATAGGGCGATAGAGTTGTTTTTCCTAATTCAGAATTTAATGAATAATAGTTATAAAATTAATCGTAATTTTTTTCGACAAATTGTTACTTTTTCGGTAACGACTTGGTAATGTGTGCTGTGAGAATTCTCTAACTAGTTTGATTAAATTTTATAAAACACTCTTTTCCCTGGACACTCTTGTGCAATATGCATACTAAGAAGAGCTATTTTGCTGTAATCAAATTACGTTAATTCATTATAAAGCACTGTAATAAGTAAATTCTGTAAGTATGAATTAAATTTATTTACCTTAAAATATCTGTTTTTTGCTATCTAATTTAAAGGCAGCAATTATTACACTAAATAAATATTACCGACTTCAACTGACGACAAATATAAATATATGTAGTATGGTAGCCTTTCAGCTATACTAAAAGAGCTTATCCATGTAGGCACTAACTTTATTAAATAAATTACTACCTACGTTCTTCAGATTATGCATTTAGTATTGTAACTATGTTATCGTGACTTGTCATTGTATACGAAGGGGTTAAGAAAAACGAATGCATACAATAGAGAGGATAAAATTCATTTTTGTGAAGAATAACTTCGAGGGAGAAAAGTATTTTACCATGCCTAAAAATGACAACAGGGGAGATCATATCTAAAATCTAATTGTTTTTCAATAAAATACATTCATTTTTACTTTCTCGGTATACATAGTATAGAGAAACTATAGTAATCGTCAACAAATTTGAATTCTTCATTTTGACGAATCTCCACGTTTTAGACTTCTCGCAGTGCGAAAAACACATTTTCCGAAAATATCCGTCTATCTGTGATAAAGATAACTGAAAAACACTTTGAGCTAGACGGTTGAAATTTGTTATACGGTATTTACACCATAGTTTCAGATTTCTATCAAATTTTGAGTAAAATCTCCTCAGAAGAAGTCTATCTATCCAGCTGTTTGAATGTAAGTTAACACGTTAATTATAAAAAAAGAAAGCTAAATCGGTAAAATTCGGTACACAAATTCAACATCTATAGTATAAATTCCTGTCAAATTTTCAGCTAAATCCACTCCTGGATTAATTTCTATCGATCTGCACTTTCAGAAACATGTAAACTCAATATTTCAAAAACACAATGACTTAAATATTATGATAAATTAATATATCAAATTTGCTATGTGATTTTGTGATACAAGTGCAGTTTTGTTCCAAATTTTTGTTTCACTCGTTTGAGAAAAACGTGTCTTCGAACAAATTCGATTTTTGGATATAATAAATGCACGCAAGGGATTAATCTCCAAATAACTCGCCAAGGATGATTCAGTAAAAATACTAAACGATGATTACGACGCATTCAGTAAAAATACTAATTTCCCGCCAATGCTAAATTCCCATTAATATTTCGTAACTATTGTACACGAATGCCATGTAAGGCGTTCTCTGACATGACAAGTTTATTAGAAAGTGTACGAGAAAGTTTAGGGGTAATTATTCCCGCTGGATTTTATCATAAATATACATTTAAAAATAAATATATGAGAAATTAGTATTCAAGTAATCAATGTTTCACAATACATAAAATAGTAAGTTTGTATATATATTTTCAAAATATTTTCTCCAATTTTCTTAAGTAACAACATCTTTGTATCTTTTCAGCATTCTATATTGTTCGTGTCCGAACTACAGTACATTTTTACTGTGCGCGCGCGCTGATTTGCCTCAGATTCGAAATACATCCGAATTCCTGCTCGTTGTTGCAATTCGTATAAAAATTATTTTAGATAGGGAACTGCGCTAAAAAAATCGATTTTTGGTGAGAGAATCTTATATTTTTTAATTTATTATTTTAGATTCCAAAAAACTCTCTTTTATAAAACTTTTTGAATTTAGTTTCTACATCATTTTATATAGCTTCCATGGCAAGAGTATACATTCGTTCATTTAACATGACATGGCATTCTGGCACAATCTGTGTTTCTATTTATATAACACAAACACGTGGCATTCTGGCGCAATCTATGTTTCTATCTATATAATACAATCACACGGCATTCTGGCTCAATTTATGTTTCTATCTATATAATGCAAACACATGACATTCTGGCGCATTCTGTGTTTCTATCTATATAATACAATCTAGAATGAAATATAACAATATTTTTTCCAAAATTAGTCCTCAGAGCGAGTAAATATCAAGATTCTCATAAAAAAAAATAGACTCATCAAAAATACACTCAAATATTGACAATCTTTTGATGGTCAGTAAAAGAAACTGAGAACATTTTTTTCCAAATAACTTTATAATTTTTGATAATGAGAGAAAGTGTTAGTATCCACGTTTAAAAGGGAAATAATATTTAATTTCCTTTAACTAAATGTAAAAATTAATTATGAGTTATTATGAAGCCCAATTTGAGAAATTGTGTTTGCTCCTCTGTCGGATTTATCTTATCCCCCCCCCCCCCAACGGCAAACCTCTGCTGCAGCCCAAGTGCAGCAGTTGTACCTATAAATTCATGCACTGTGAGCTTAGATTTCTAATACAAATAGCGAAATTTTGTAGCGTGAAAATGTATGTATCTACAAGAAATGAAAAGTAACAAAAAGATAAATAAGCTCATTTCCAGATAAATAAAAAAAATTATATTTAAAGCTTGTGTAGCCTCTTAGCCGTCGCAGTTCAAATGAAATGCAACGTTGCCCAGGGAACACCACGTGGAGGTGTGCTACTCTCGTTCCCCTCCCGCCAACCCACCCGTGATCGCTGCATCAAACAATTTTATTTTATAAAACCATTCAGAAGCTGACGGCAGTTTTTGAAAGAGCATCTAGATGTTAACGACAGTCTTAAAAAAAACGCTTTTCGACAACAACTTTTCATGTAGCATCTGACGATAATTTTTCAAATAACCTCTGGAAACCAAAGGCAATCAAAAGTAGCATCTGGTAATAAAGGCATTCTTTTTAACTGCATCTGGATGTTGAAGGCAGTCAAAAGTAGCATCTGGTAAGAAAGGCATTCTTTTTAATTGTACCTGGATGTTGAAAACAGTCAAAAGAAGCATTTGGTAATAAAGGCATTCTTTTTAACTGTATCTGGATGTTGAAGGCAGTCGAAAGTAGTATCCAGTGCTTGACAGTAGTTTTGATATTAAGCTGCATCCTGCCGCTGCCGGTATTCTACAGGCAAGTCCAGGGCCAGGCAAAACTGGTAGACGGCATATGATTCGACAACTGGTGTTCCAATGGGAGCCAACTGTGCAGGCAAATTCAATGCGCAGCACATTGCGTATATCATACGCGATTTCACAATCGGAGCAGCAGCTTTCTGGGCTTTAACTGGAACCAGTTCAGCCGGCAGCTCCAATGCCTGGCAAAATCTGTAAACAGCATTAGAGCGGACTACAGCAACTCGCAGTGCAAGCGAAGGAGATGGTATTTCCGCATTCAGACCCAAATCAGGATCAGAATCAATATCCCAAAAAGTTGGTAGCAAGGGAAATAGGAAATGTTTCGTAATTTCCCATATCACCAGTATGACGATGATTCCAATGAAGGCCGTAGCCTCATTGAAATGTTCCGAAACGACACTAAGCATTACTCAGAAATACAAAGAAGCACAACGATCGGTTGCAAGACAATAAATGAATTTTTACAGAAAGAAACAATGTATGTATTCATTGACTGTTCTATTGCATTGTTTCCATACTATAAATTTGTTGAGCATTTAAACAGTTATATTTTATTGACAACAATTCAAATATGACTATTGAAATATTTTTTGCAATAACAATTGAAATACAACAAATAACTATTAACTGCTTAGCAATATTTCAAATACTTATAATCGGGCAAATAATTTTGTAGGGGGCCAAAAGGGAGGGGGGTTAAGATCTAAATAAATTATGCAGATATAAATTATATAGATTACAATTGAAAATAATATAGATGAATACCCGTAGAAGGTCATTCAAGCGTTTGCTCCAAAACGACATATTAATGAGAATGATGACCAAATAGTGTTTGTAAAGCAGCCTTTCGATGGACTCATGTTCAACACAGGGTGTTCATGAAAGAACTCCGGTGTGTTAAAAAATAATATTGAGTTAAGGGAATGAATTTGGTCATATCAGTTAATTTTAAAGAAATCAGTAGCTCATCAAATTTTATTCCTATTAGTTTCAGTTTGTTTTTTCAACTCTAGGTAGCGTTGTATGTCATTGACCTTAGAGTAATTTAGCAGAGGCTCATTTTATAGTGCAGTGCGTTTACGGTGCTACAACAAAAGGTCCTGTACGTTCTCTGGCTTATAGAAACGAATTTGTTACCACTTTACAGCGAAACTTTCGGCGCGAGTATGGTGGTAATTCACCTACGAGCAAAATCATTCGTCAATGGCTATGTGCGTTTGAAGAAGCGGGAAGTATATTAAAACGAAAGTCGTCTGTTAGGCCAAGAGTGTTTGAAGAGAATATCAATAAAATACAGTGCAGTCTTCAGTTGAGCATACCCCAATCCACTGTTCATGAGGTGGTTCACAAACTACTCCATCTAATAACTTGTACACGAAATCAAACCACACACAAAAACTAGAGACTAGAGTTTGCCGTTACTATGCTAGACATGATAGATACTAATAGCGATTTTTTAAAATGATTTTTACTGATGAGATCACCTTTTATGTCAAGCGGTACGGTGAATCAACACAATAGTAGAATTTGGGGTTTATAGCTGACTTGTGAGTTCGTGGAGCATCATCATAATTCACCGAGATTGAATATTTGGTGCGGCCTTATGTATAACCAAGTTATAGCTTCCTTCCATTTTGTGGAAAATTCCATAAATGGCGATGCTAACTGTGAAATATTAGGGGAATATGTTTTTCCCCATTTGACTGATATTGAGGCGGAGAAGGGTCCTACTTTCAGCAAGATGGACGCCTCACTTCAGTTTGCGTGTACGGGAAGCATTGGATACTCCATTCGGCAGCAAGTGGATTGGAAAGACAGGGTCTATTCCTTGGCTTCCAAGGGGCCCGGATCTGACTCCATTAGATTTTTTCCTCTGAGGACATGTCAAGAACTTTGTTTACACAAAGAAAATTCAGGATGCAAATCATCTCAGTTAAAGGATAAACGCTTGTGTGGCAAACATCACTCCAGACATGCTGTCCAGGACATGGGAAGATATTGAATACTATTTGGATGTGTGCCGTGCCATAAACCAGGTACATATTGAAAGCTACTATATGGTAAAAATCTTGTTAAATTAGCCTTTAAGTACATATATATAACATTAACCTAATTTCAGGATTGAATTAAAACATTTGCATCAAAATTCCAGAGTTCTTTTATGTACATCCTGCATATCGTTTTGGTGCATCAAATTCTTCCTAATATTTTTTTTCTGTTGATCAGACCATATCGCATATTCTTCTTTAACAACACATAAAAGTTAAAATATAAACTTAACAGGCATAAAATAAATTCTTCGACATCTAAAACATTAAAAACTGAAGTTAAAATGTTTTCCGATTCGCAATAAGTATGGCATGGTACGCATTTCGTAGTGCCCCTTCCGGATAATATTCCAGTATTTTAATAAATGGCAATATACATTGTTGAAGAAAAAGAGAGCAAAAGAAAAATAAATAAAAAAAAGGAGGGGATCCTTAAGCATTGTCCTTAAGTCCTTATCCTTAAGGAATCCTTATGTCTTGAGCTGGAACTCATGGAATACTTCGAATTCCTCCCTTTTGTTGGTTTTCTTTTTTGATACATCCGGTAAACGAAACTTTACGGCCATGAATTCGAATTATCATATTCAATTTGTGGGGAAACAAAATAAAATGAAAAGTTTTCTTCGTTTGCACAAGAAAATTAAGCACTTTTTAAGGACCTTTTTTGAAAATTAAACACTTTTACGATGCTTAAAAATAGTTTTCAAATTTAAGCACTTTTCATGACACTACGCAACCTGTCCTCAAGTAAATGTGCAATGAAAACACGTTTATTCTTTTTTCTTTGCTGAAGATATCTGGATAATAAAATACAAAAAAATTGTACCTGAACATCACATATATTTCCATTTTTTTTTTAATTCCAGCTCTGTGCATTCCTTGTTCAATTAATGTTAAATTCAACTCTGTATCCCCTAGCTTTCTATATACATACGCTTTGAAAAATAAATACTATCCATAATATCGATTGAAAAATTCGTATTATCAATATCCACAATATCGATAATATTTGGTTGATACAAAAATAATTGCGGCTTTCACAAACAAATAGTTAGGCTACTTTCCTTCATGATTTCTAACAGTTATGCAATTTTTCTCTTTGATGCTAGTTATAACATTCTTTAAATTTATTTTTTAAGTAAGTTATGCATAGTTTTAATAAATGCTGTTTGTCTTAAAAAACTGCTGTCTTAAAATGCTGTTTGTCTTGTAAAAGTAAAGGATTGTGAAGAAGCAAATTAAAAAAAACAAAAACAAGAATGATTAGCTTGAGATATGCACAGCTGCATTGACGATATATTATATTATAGTATAGTTCATTGGTATTCCATTTTGTAGCAACGTTAGGGCTATTTTGGGATAAATATAGATTATGCAATTCTGAACAGTGGCCAGACGACGGGAATAGCGCCTGAGTTCTCCTCTGAGCGCTTTTCCCCTTCCAGCCCACATCAGAAGACGCTCAAGGCGGATAGATTTAACTTAATTTAACTTACACCAAATCCACTTTCACGATTGTCTTTCGATGGAATTGGATTTCAAACCAAGAACATTCTAGCCTGAAATCCATAACATTATAAACAGACTACCAAAATTCTCCAATTCTATCAAAAAAAAAAAAAAGAAAAAAAAGAATTCAATATTTAATTTTTAAAAATGTGAGTACAAATTGAGTACAATAGGAAGCAGTTTACATTTTCTTTTGTTCATTACAATTCTGATGCAGCAGATTGACTTCTATGTTGATTGGTTAAATAATTTTATCTTTATTATTATCAATATATCAAATGATAGTAATTACCCAATGCCTTATGTATTTTATTTGATTAAAAGACGGTAAAGGAAAAGCAGTTTAAAATATTTTTGTTTTTATTGTTACAATTTGCCCCATATCTGGGACAACTATGTCACAGTCGACTAGTTTTTTTTTAAAAAACTTCTGGTGGTAAAATTAATAAAATTGTTGAATATTTTTTAAGTATATGATGAATGAAAATGAATAATCAAGCTATAGAAACAAGTAATTGTAATCATAAAATTGCTAATACATTAAAAAAAATCTATGAAAATTGTTACAATGAGCCCTCTTGAATTTTACAGGGTGTCCCACATGGTATAAGACACACACCAAGGTATGTCCCACAAGGCAGCGTCTAATATTTACAGCGTCGGATAGAATACGTCAAGACAAGTAATTTGATGTATAATATATGGGTCGCGGAATATAGCGTCATAGTCTAATTACATGAAGAACGCTAATTATGAATTCGACAGTTTAGTATTCCAAATTACGATGCATACGACGATTGCACAATGTGCAAACTTCCCTAGGTGACTATGCAAATCTGTGGGAACCAAAGAGAAGAAAAGTGCATCTGCAATTTAATATGCAAATTCCCGCCACGGCATGTAAGGCTAGGAAACAGGCTTGTTGAGAATGAGTTGCGAATTGCTTGCTAAGAATTTACTGTGTACTGTACGTAATCGTTGTGATTCTGAAATAAGCAAATAATAGATCGATCATTGTGCTGACTTATCATAAATTGAAATTACCAGCGGCTGTTAGAGGGGCCACTTTATTACCCGGATCTTAAGCCGTGCTACTTTTTTACGACGTCTGAAAGACACAGAGTAACTCACACAGCCCTCACCATTGGGCGATTGATCCGACAGATTATACTTTTACATACATATAAATGCAATAACTCAAAAATACTATGAATGCAATTTGATATGTGATCATTTATATTTGTGTGTTAAATTTTGATTTCAATCGTTCCTATAAAGGACGTCCAAATATACGTTCGGTTTTCTAGTATTTGTGAATCATCCGCACCCCAGCGATAGATCGCCAAAAAGAAATCACTTGCTGACAAGTTCTTTCGTAACAATTGTTTGCCAATGACATGCTGTTGATAACACACATGTCCCAGATTTCTTTACTACACTATGAAGCACGCAATTCTCATGTGCAGGACCTAAAAATAAAAATCTGAGCATTAAACGCGTTCACGCCCTTGCCCCAAATCCCCAATTTTATAGGGAAGGGGATAATACCCTTCTTAGAGAATATGCGAGAAAACTTCTGGGAGAATTACTCCACACAAGGAGTGAGAAAAAGAAAGTTTTTTGACTTTTATCTTTTTTTATTTAGAAAAGAGGAAGACTGGTGATGACCACAATGAGATACGAATAATTTATAGAACGGATGATTAATACAATTCCTCAATCATTGATTAAAAAAGTTAATCAGCGTTATGGTCGACTAATTCAAATTGATAAAGATTAGATGATTATCATACCGAATTCAGATTATCATATTTCAGTACATATACACAGGGAAAGACTTCAGGTTCATTTTTCAACAATCAACAAGAATTTGTGAAAAATGATTTTTAAAATGCCCAATATTTGAATTCCTCCTTAAATGAAAGAAATCCAATGAACAGAGTGAATCAAATTGATGTTTTATACTCTGAATATATTAAAAACGATCCATTTTTAAAAAGAACAATAAATATGTTACTGAAAAATTTATGGAGAAATGATATGAGATATGAATTATTACGGAGAAATCCGAAAATCAAGGCCGGGGGAAGTGGGTGTATGGTGAACAGAATCCAACAGACTCAATAACAAATAATGATGCTTTATTCTTTACGAATGCAAGAGCACATAAGCAATAAGAATTGGTCGAAGCATACATAAGAGTACTACTTGCTGTAAACAATAGCTTACCAGCAACAAGTTGGTAATATATAACCGTAACAGAAGAAAGTGCTCAAAGAGAATTCCATTCAAACAACTAAACAATACTAAATTGCTCACAATTGATTACAACTCTGTCTACCAGTTTTTATATTTTCCATGACAGGGCAAAGAAGCTTTTAAAAACATAATCATAACTCGCATCCTAATGCAGATATCGCCACGAATCCAGCTGTTTCTGGAATCTTCTTTTTTGTCCCCAAATTCGTCGTCGCCAATGCTGAAGATTATTGTCCAGTATCTATTAAAGTTATCTGTAAAACCATTTTCCCCATCATAAGACTTACTGCGCAGGGAAGTAACATTATAAATTCGTTACAACGTCATGAAAAATGGATTGCTTGCCATACTATTGATATTTGCCAGCAGAACACTTAATTCTTAATTTAAATCCTGAATAGACAATCCAACTGAAAGATTGTGCTACCAAATTGAAAACTTCGGGCCATTTTATATTATTCTTTTCCTTCTCTCTTCTGATAATAATTTTTAACAGAACAAACTTCATTACTATTACTTGATCTGATTGCGTTCATTTCCGATATCATTAGAATTAATCCTTCTAATGATATAAAAAAAGTCACTTCAGACAGAAAAATTATTTCTTTATGTTCAGAAAGCTAAATATCTCATAAAAGGTATGCCATTTTAAATTCACATTACCTTATTTTGTTAGCAGCTACATATGTTGTGTAACTTTTCCAAGATTGCAGAGAAAGAAAAAAAATCTTTGATAATGAAAATATTTTTTTTTAATTGGATATAGTCATGCAATTGCAGTTTAATTATAATAATTTAAATTCATGACAACAAAAAAAGAGAAATTGAGTTCATTTTAGTATAAATATTCTTAAAGGAAAACTAATTGATTGAATCAAAATTCATACAAATTTTTTGACAAAATAAGTTCCAAAAGTCTGTAATCAAATACATTCAGTGATAATGACATATTCAAATTATTTCTTGAATAGCTTCAACAAAGTTTTAATGAATTCAACCCCTTTTTTAAACTTCACAGCTAGTTCAAATAAATAAGAATTCCTAATGTAAAGTCATTAAAAATTTTCTTTACCACATATATTATTTTGGCACGTGTATTAACCATATGCTACTTTAGAAATTTTGGCTTAACTGCATAGCATTAGTGAACATAATCAACACATTAAACAAGATATCTTGGGTAGTTTGGTCTAGCTGCAATAAAAGTGACAATATTTTTGGGGGGTGATTAATTACTGGCCTCTTGTTAATACACAGATACCATTATTTTTCTATATTTAAGATTGAATTTAACACTTTTATTTTCTGAAATGTCTTAAAAAATAATCAAAAACTTAAATTTTCTATTTTTTGCTTCTTGATTATAAAAAAAACCAAGTATATTGTTTAGCCTTTTTTATTTAAATTATTATTCCTTTCCAATATTAATAATTACATCTTTTTAAGATTTAATATATTGATCCTCCAGTTCTTCTAATGAAAATGCAAAATTTAAAATATGAATTACCAGCAATTGTTTTCATTTTCTGCAGAGGTAATGAGACAGATGATCATGAACTTTTGTTATTACATTTTTTATTAATAAAAGCAAAATCAGAGATACTAAATAAAGGAATTCAAATATAAAAATAATATATGCTAGAACAATGCATTAAAATTTCTTAAAAGCTACAGAATAATTGTCTTTAAAGGTTCATATTATTAATCAACATCTGATAAAAATGTAGAATTAAATCAAAGAAATGAAATATCAGACAATTTAGTAAAATGAAGGATAATTTTTAAACAATTTTTAAGATTCAGTTTTAGTTCTGCATGTTAGTATAAAAAACATACCAAGGAAAATTAAGTAAAATTGCACCTATTTATTGCAAATAAATAGCATTACTAAATTTATTATTGGGTTAGAAATTTTATAAAAACTAATTTAACTTACTATGATATTAATTTGTTTTTGAGGATTATTAAATATTATCATAATAAATATTGAATATATCTAAAATCATACAGGTTTTAAAACATTTCATCTGGCAACACATGATATTTTCTTATAGATATTTTTTACACTTTGAAAAAAGTAACCAACACTTCAGAATTTGATAAAATATTTATTATTTGTACTATATTCAGTTTACATTCATTTTGGATTTCAATAAGAAAAATAGAATCAAGAATATTTTAATGTTGATACATTTTTTAATGTTTTTCAGATATCATAAGTAGAATTTGAAAAAAATAAATTTTCATTGCCATTATTGTTTTATAGCAATAATTAAAGTAAATATAATTTCAACTTTAAAAAAATCGTTATGAAATAAAGAAAAGGAAAAGAAAACACTTTATATGAACATAAAAACTGAATTTAAACAATAGAGATAAGATTTACTTCAATTTAATTAAATTATTTGTGGCTAAAAGAAAATAAATAATCCAAACTACAAAATATTTCAGTTTAATTTTTTTTAAATATGAAAACTAAAAATTACTAGCCTTTAAAGAATTTTTATTGAAAATTAAGCAAAATACTTGAAATTCTATTTTATTTTATAGTTAAATACTTTAACTCTTTTAATAAATGAATAAATTGGAATTACATAAAGGACATAATATTAAATAGAAACAAATTGTAATTTTAAATATCAAGAAAAAAAATGCTAATATTCTGAAATTTAAATTATTGCATACGTTTTAAATAATACAGAATTACGAACTGACTTATTAAGAAACAAACATATGCAATAAAATAAAGAGTTAATGCAAGTTTTATAAAATATATATATTTCTTTCTTTATCAAGAATAAGCATGCATTGGACAATTAAATAAAATAATTATATCATTTAAATCTATTTAATTTAGAAGAGTTTAATGTGTAAAATACAATTGTCGGATTTTTTCTTTGATGTTTGAATCAACATTGGATATACGTTCAGCTTTCTTAACGGCTGTTTCAATGGTATTTACAGTATATACTCCAGATGCAGAATGTACTAAACTTGTTACGCGTCCATGATTGCTGCCAACACGTCCAACCCTACCAACTCTTAATAGATAGTCGGATACATTATTTGGAAAGTCAAAATTTACAACATGCTTAACTCTTTGTGTATCAAGTCCTCTTGAAGCCAGATCTGTACAAACTAGAACATCAAATGATCCTCTTTGAAAAGATCGAAATAGATCAGTTCTATAAACTGGGTTAACACCACCATGATATTTGCCATTTGGTATATCATTCTCTTCAAGAAATTTGGATAACCAATCACATGTTGGTGATTTATTACAGAAAATCATTACAGGTCTCTTCTTTTGATAATCTGGTTTAATCAACTCAAGAAGTTCCCCAGCCCTATTATCATTACTGACTCTCCAAAACCTTTGCTCTATGTGAGGAGGAACTCGATGGAGATAGGGCGAGCAAACTTTTATAATATCTTCCTTTCTAAGTTCATAATTAAATATTAAATCAATACCTGTTGGATAGACAGAGCTAGACAAGATAAGCTGTGCACCAAATCTGTTGAAATCGGATGATTTCACCATTAATTTCTGAAAAAGATAACTGGTTTCATCTGTAAAACTTGCATCTAACAGAGTATCTGCTTCATCAAGCACTACATGTTTCACATTTGAAAGAAAGATTTTCCTTTTACTAAGCAATTTATTCAAGCAACCAACTGATGCAATAAGAAGATCTACTCTGGCATTTGGATACAGAGTTAAATGTTTTTGTTTTGTGCCTTCAGAAATCAAAACTCTTGCATCTACATTGCAGGCACTACCAAGCTTGTGAGCAACTTCACCAATTTGTTCAGCCAGTTCTCTACCAGGTACAACTATGAGGGATAGGGGTGCATCAGGCAATGGTTCGACTTTTTTTTTAAGTTCAGCCAGCTGATGTATGATGGGAGCTAAATAAGAAATTGTTTTTCCTGCTCCAGTTTCAGATGCAATTAAAATATGTCGCTCAGTTAGAATTCTTGGAATAACTAAACTCTGTATTCTTGTGGGTGTAGTAAAATTGAAATCAGTGCTCAAAGCATTAACTATATCTGGATTTAATTGCATCTTGGAAAATTTGTTTGGAAAATAAACATCATCAACATACTCATTTGGATCTGGCAAGGCCAATGAAGGATTAGTATCATAAGGATTTATTCTAAATTTTTGTCCAGCAGATTTAGCTTTAAACCAATATTTTGATTGTAATGGGATTGGATGACGTTCGTTATAAATCTGTCCTAAGTAATAATTATAATCACCTATGGTACTAGAAATAACAGGAACACTGGTATCTCCTCTATAAGCAATTTTGCCCCTATTTTCACGGTTTAATTTTTTAAAAAATTCCTTTTTCTTGGCTTTTTCTACATATTGTTCGACATATTTTGGGACTTTGATCACAGGAACAGGTAAAGGTACTTGCGCTGTAGATGCTGCTCTACACAAAATAATGTATAAATTCTTCGACGAAATAAAATTGCTTTTTGACATTGCGACAATATAATTGTTGCTTACAAATTGAACAAAATCATCTACCTACAGCACATGCCATGCGTAATAAAGCAAAACAAATCCTGCCGTTGTGGGAAGAACGGCTCTTCAGATTTGGCTTCTTCTTCTTCAATATTCAAGATTAATTGAAAAGTTTGTTGATTATGGTTATTCTACTTTTTTAACTTCAAAAGTATAATAATGATTAATTGAACAATCATTACTTTAATTTCGTTTCAAATTAAAGGGAAAATATTAAATAAAAAATTATTTTGCCAAATATAGTAACCTCGACGAAAGTATAGAGAAGCAACAAGAAGGGTTTTGTTCTGTTTCTATAATCATGAATAGAATAGACTTAAATTAAAAGTATTACTTTAGAATTATATATATAAATATGAAGAAAATATCTAAAATTTGAGTTCCTTATTGTGATTTGATCAAATATGTTAACTTCGCTCGCTAAAAAAAGTATTAATTATATCTATGCTAGCGATACGCCTTCAATTATGAAACCAATAGTAGAACGGAATTGGAAGCGCACATTATTTTGGTTTTCCGTTTTTGTTTGTTTTCAAATTTGAGTTCTTGTAACTAAGGTAACGAAAATGTCTGAAGATTAACTTCTGTTTTTAAAAATGTCTCAAGCCGGTAAGTTTTTTGATAAATTTATTTTCTAAAATTGTAAAGAACCCCAAAAATGTGCAATTTGAAGATAATATAACATTGTCACCGAGAGGAGTTACAAATTTTTTGACGTACTGAAATTGTTTCTAGAATGGAATTTGTCATTATGCGAAGCATTTTAAATATTATTATTATGAAGCAAAGTTATTTATAAGCTGTAGTCTTTCAGATATCTATATACGGGAATAACAAATTATTTACCTTTGGTATTTTCACTTTAATTTAATACGAGTGTTAGTATAGTGTAATAGACTTTCAGCGTAATTTAGAAAGTTTTTAAATAGCATTTTGGGAAAAGTTTGTGTTTAATTTTAAAAATGCACACATCAGAAAAAAATAAATATTAAAAATAAATAAAATTTATTATTATGAAAATTGTTTATTGTAATCTGTTTCATCATATCATGTAATTAAAAACTTTTAATTAATTTGTATCAAAAAGTAATAATTTGCGAGTAATAATTGAATAGAAAGTTTTTAAATAGCGTTTTGGGAAAAGTTTGTATTTAGTTTTAAAAATGCACACATCAGGAAAAAAATAAAATTTATTATTATGAAAATTGCTTATTGTAATCTGTTTCATTATATCATGTAATTAAAAACTTTAAATTAATTTGTATCAAAAAGTAATAATTTGCGAGTAATAATTGAATGATTTATAGATTAATGTGTTTTTGAAGAAAAATGAAGGGGGCGCTGAATATTTTTTAATACTTTTTTTGCAGTTTTATACTTTTCTAATTAGTTTACAATTTTGGCTGCTATTTATTCTAATGAATGAATGTTTATGATTAACTTAATTTAGCATTCTAACCATAATTTATATAAAAAATATAACAATTGTAAAAATTACAAATTGAATATTTTATAAGAATGTAATTTTTAAAAATTCACTGATATACTGAACTTTAAGTATAATAATAATTTGACATAAGAATCATGAAGATTAAAATTATTTTTTAAATTTCATCTTTTGTACATCTTTATTAATTTAAAGATGATCATACTAGTAATTTTTTTCTTCAATTAATTTCTTTTTTCAAATAATTATTAATTTTGATATATGTTATGTGCATGTGAGTATGATTAAAAGGAGTTGATGTAGGTGTAGTTGCTGCTAGGGAAACGCAAGAAAATGTTGTCACATAGCTAAGGATTTCAAGGTCTCAAGATTTTTTTCTCACTGTTTTCAAGGAAGTTTTGATATTGCATTTTCATTTTATGTATTAGAGCTATGTATTCAAATGTATTTAAATTAAAATAAGATATTTAAATTTCAGAACTCTTCTTAAGGGTTTTTTTTTTTTTTTTTGCTTTCATTCATGTTTTCAAATTTACTTGTTGTTAATTACGTGACTAATACTCATGTTAGAAATTTGTTGTGATTGATTGTCATATAAATGGCAGTACAGTTAACTTTGTATTGAAACATTTACATTATAGTAAAAAGGTTTTGTAATTTTTTTATCATTTTATTAAGAATTATATTAATGTTTTAATTTTTTTTGTTATCAAGTAATGATACGAAAATAAAATGTAAAACAGAGCAGGTGATTGATACTTTAATCACTTATTAGGGCATGGAATTATTGTGTACCTTAAAAGGAATTATAGCATTTTCTGCAAACAATATTTGTCTGTCTTCAGTTGAATATTGTTGAACTTCATCCGCTGGCAATTTTCATCATGAAACAATCAAGAAGATCAGATGGTTTGAATCATCCTTTTCTGTTTTAGTTTTAAAATCTCCATTGCAAGATAAATTGGACCAATACTAAATTCTAAATATATTTGTTGGGAATCAAGTTTTTACCTAACAAAACATTCTATAAATTGTTAAATTGCCTAATTGATTCAATGCATATGATTAACTTTAATATTGGTTCTTAAAAGCAAGATTTTTTTACATATTTAATGTTAAAATTTGTTATTTTATGTTGTTATTGCTTCAAGCCAGAAAAAAAAAATAATAATCCTGTCATTCCATTTAAGTTCTAGAACATTTTATTTTGAATATTGATAGCTACTTATTTTTCTAATTTTGTTATCACTTCAAGTTAAAAATGCTATAAAGTATTTACAAACAGTATTATTCCATTTTTGTGTTCCTACTTTAAAAATTTTCTTATCACTATATTATTTTTTTTATCAATTTCCTCAAATTTGTTTAAATGCTAATTAATGTATGCAATTTAACCGTGACTTATATTTCTCCTCAATTTGCCCTTATAAAAAATGACAAAGTGAAATAATACAATGTATACATCCTATATATTTCTATATGAAATAAATATCATCCTTCATAAATACTTTTTTTATTTACTCCAAGTACACAATTTTTAGGTATATAATTTATACATTAGGTATAAACTATAATGGTCAATGTTCAAATCACATTGCTGTAAACAAGATAATTGATGCTGATCAGTACTGGCATATGTTGATCATTACATATGAGGTTTACTGTTCTCTTGAAGGTAGTCTGAAATTAAATGTTTTGGTATTTTAGATTTCATAATATTTGGACTAAAAAAACTACTTATATAAATATTAAATTAGAATTCAATGAATAAAACTTTATTTTGAAAGAAGATTTGAAATATATATGCTTATAGGCCTTGATCTGTCCCTGAGTATATGATGCAGAAAAATTTATACTGAGAATTACTTATTAATAGATTTATAATAAGAAAAATTAAAGATGTAAAATTATTTAATATTTTTAAACTTTATAACACATCTTTTTTTTTTTTTCATTTCCTTTGTTTTATGGTCAAAACAAAAATGGGGTAATATCTTAAAAATGTAAATTTTTATACTTTTGTTTCATTGATAAATGACAATGATACACTTTTATATTCAAAATTATTGATTTGTATTTTATATTGCTTTTTTTCAGCTTTATTACAAAATTCCATGAATTTTGAACGTCTTGAAGACTTTTCAAGTTACACATCATGCATAAAATTTTTTGGAAAGCCTATCATTCCACCATTGGTAACACAAATTTTAATTTACTTTCTGAATAATATGATGAAAAGTATTAGTGAAAATTTTTTTTCTGTAAATAGCAACAATCATACAGTGGACTCCATTTAATCTGATTGTAGTTAATACTGTTATTTACCATATTATTATGAAAAACTTCCTGCCTTGAAATGATGTATTCATATGTACTAAAAATATTTACATAATGTTCTAAATTTTGAAGTACATAATTTATCAGTCCTTCGTTTTAAACTAACATCAATAATTGACAGTCACAGAATTGTTTGTTATACTTATTAAGAAATATCTGGGAATCATCTTTCCCATAGAATAGGGGCCAGTTTCTTTTATCTGGATTAAAGTGATATAGATTGATTTAATCTGATAGTTTTGTTTCCACATCTGGCTTTAAATCTGTTGAATAGCTATAGACCATTATTATCAGCAATTGAATTATAAAAGCAAAATGGATAAAAAAGAATTAATGTAATAATGAAAGACAAAATTTAAATTCTTAACTTGCATTAAAGTATATTTAAAATTTTCAATGCAATGCTTCAGCGCTGTTGGAAATTTCATAGCGTCTTTTTAATACTTTTGAAAATTGTGAGCATTTTGTAAGCAAAATTTAGCAATAAATGTTGATGTCACCAACAGAAATATGTTGAAGAAACCCTACGACAAATGCTAAAATAAGGCAAGCATTTAATATTTTGAAATCAAGAATCATCATTTAGTGAATTTTTTAAGGGTAATATAATAATGGACAATTTATAGTTAACTATTAAGAAAAAAAATATAAATAAACAACAATTATTGAATCTTTAATTGGTATTTTTGAAATAAATTATAAGCAAACCAGAAAGAATGTTTTATTTCTCTCTTGATATGATAAAAATGTAATTGATTCTATCCAGTTTGGTTATAGTTACAAAAAATCTTAATTCTTAAAGTGATCACTTAAGTAGCTACTACTGTAATTTATGTATCTATAGTTTCTGTGTATTATTTATTCAGTACAAATCCATAATCTGTTAAGAAGTATATGTAATGAATTTTAAGGTTACCATAACCTTATTTGAATATCATGTAATTTTTTTTAAAAAAAGTTTTACATTTTGCTTGTTTAATTTCAAGACTTTGCTTAAATTTAAAAAAATAAACTTTAATTATTGTAATGCAATTCCACCATTATTTTTATAAATGTATATTGATAGTAATTAAATAATTTGAAAAAAAAAAAGGATTGCAAGTAAAATTTTTATATCTTGCATGATGCAGTACTTATATACTACCCATGCATCCTTTAAGTAAGAGTATGAGCATCCTTAAGAGTATGAAACTTGATGCAGATTCCACCTTAATTGCACCAAACAGCTATTTGATCAGCTAACCCTTTAAAGAATCAATTCATAATAAATTTTGGTAACTTTCCAAAGTATATTGTTAAAATATTGACAGTTTTGTTATTTTCTTGTGATTTTTCTTTATTTGGCAAAAATGATTAGTGGGATAAAACAGAAGTACCCATGATTCTTTAATAGATATTTCTTGAACTCTATTTTAAGAAAAACTATATTAAATGAAAAGCTATAGAACATCTAGATTTGATAGATGCATGTGATGTATTCTGATTTTATTTATTTATTTATAAGGTAACTGCAGAAAGAAGAGATGAAATTTATACTCTCCGAGCATCAGCAGTTAAAAAGGAAATTGAAATTTTGAAAAGAAGAGAAAGTTATTCACATCCTTCAAGAAAAGTAAAAGAAATTTATCATATGGTTGCGGTGAGTTCAATTATTTCTTTATATATATATATATATATATATATATAATAATGCTTTTAAGTTTTATATTTAATATAAGACAGAATTGGTTTAATTTATTTGTTAATTTGACTATAATCAAATTGCATGCCAATTATTACTAGTACTGCAATTTTACTTATCAGATATGTGTTTTACTGATTTTACAAATTATTGTTTGTTGTATGTCAGGCACATATATGTATTTTAGCAGCTAGTGTATTAAAAGACAAGTGTTTCTCACTTGATGTAACTACTTGCTAACTAATGATGCTTGATTATTAACTTAATTAACTATTACTTAATTAACTGAAAAATCACCAAATCTTTTCCCCTCTGTATGCTTAAATTTTGAACTGTTGTTCATTTTACTGTTGTTTTGAAATTTCAAGTTTATTTTTTAATTATTTAATTTTTTAGATATGCATAGATTATATTTCTGAATGTAATTGTAAACTCTGAATATTATTGTAAACTCATAAATATATTTATTTACTATTTCTTTTCTATTGATAAATGCAAAAAATGTTTTTAAGTTTGATTGACTGTAAAATAATAAATCATTTTTGAAAATATGCCAAACCAAATATACAATTTGGAAAAACCAAGAGTTTTAAAATTTCGTGAATATTTTACGTATTAAAAAAATACATAATTCAATTTATGCCATGTCAAATTCTGCAGTTTTATCAATATAATATTTTTGCAATTTAGAGAAGTGAAAATCCTCTATTAAGGTTTTAAATATTAATTATACACATCCATTTCAAACACTATAATTATTTTGTTTGTAAATGCATAATAGGTTTTTCAAAGGCTTAAATCAATTGAATTATTTTCCTTCTAGGAACATCTTGGATCTAGCAGTATTCCCAGTGACTTTGTACCAGCTTTTGGTGATGCCCAACGTAATGTTAGTGCCTTGTATTCTTTTAATGGAAATGGGCTAATATCAAGTCCATCAGCAGATATCAGGTCCTTTGAAAGTTCAATGCACATGTCCATGACTAAAATTCCATCAAGTGATATTTGTAGTACGGTCCATACAGGGGTGATTGTTTGCCCTAATGTTTATGATAAGAAGCATGAAAATACTAGAAGCATTGATACGAAGTCATTTTCACGTCCTGTTCCTCCAAATGAATTCTGTTTCCATATGGCAAACCCAGAATGCTCTTTGTGCCAAACTGAACATCCTCGTGGACCATTTCCTCTAGCAGGGGTGCCTTATATAAATTCTCCAGCTGAACGAATCTGCAGTGTTTCTGATGAGGAACAGACTTCTGTTGCTGAAGAAACCGAGTTTGAATCACTTGTTACTGTTATTTCTGGTAAGAAAATCAATACCCAAGATACTGATAATGAAAGCACCTTCACTTGTTTAACACAAAGCACAGATCTTGAAAAGTATATGGACTATTCTATTGAATATTCCAGCCCAGATGATGGAGCTTCCTTAAGTAAATCTCAGATTTCCAATCAACTAAATATATCCTCGAGATCTGATGATGCAAGCTCTGAGACTCTTGTTAATACTGAAAGTGAACTGACACCTTGTGCTTCTGCTTTGCCAGAACTGAATGGTTATACCAATGAATATAATTCTGTAAATTTTGATACTAAAAGAGAAGTTTCTTCCTTAACAACATTAGATTCACCAGATCTTCAACAAAGAGCTCATTCTGTTGACAGTTATATGAAAATAATTAAAATGTGTGCCAGAAATTTATATATGAAAAAATCTCAGAGTGAACCTTCTCACTCTGATATGTCCAACTTGAGCAATAATTTTTTGCCATTGACAAGTTCCTGTGAGGAAGATAATAGTAAACCTGCCAATTTGAAGATAGAAGTTTGTGATGCTCTCAAAACGTCCAAGAATTCAGTACATCTTCAGATTACTGACACTGAGTTATCCTGTGATAATATTGGTGATTCTCCCACTGAGGAAAAGAAAACATTTAAGAAAGGACATATAAGAACTAATTCGTACACTCTTGAAGAACCTTCATCTGCTTTGATAATGGCTCATGCTGACTGTAACTGCAAAGATGATTCTGAAACATTAATGTCTCCCCATTCTTGTTCTGGTGAAAAAGTGATTCCACAAACTCAAAATCCTGCTTTTAAAAAGGAGAAAATTAATATTGTACTACCTCCAACACCAGACAGAGATAAATATTTCCCTATTTTAAGTTCTGCATCTTGTTATCAATATGAGGCTAAATTAGAGACACTTACATTAGAAACAACAGAATCAGAAGCTCTTACTGAAGATAGTAGTCTTTCAAATACAACAAATCTACAAGATAGTGATAAGAAAGAGGAGGCATCTAAACCGAATGTAACAGAATCTGAAAGTTCTATGGATGATATTTCTTCACAGTCCAATACAGCTGCTGTTGATGATGAAGAAGTAAATTTGGAACAAGTGGAAATTTTGCTTGAAGAAGAAAAGAAAGATACCATTTCTGAAATTGGAATGAAAGCAACAGAGCCCAATGAAAAAAATATTGTAATGTATGGATATATATTTCTTGAAATAATTTTTATATCAGTTGTCATATCTGTATATATGTATATATTTGTTGTGTATTTGACAAATTAAAATATTCACCTTTATAAAAATATATATAAAATACTTAAATAAATTCACCTTTATAAAATATATAGTGTATAATGTAATTATGTGATGCTTTAAAAACACACATAAATAAGTTAGCTCTTTAGCCTAAAATTGGTTTATAAAAATATTAAGAACAGTGAAAGTATTGTAGTCTGTTTTTGAAAAGTGCGAAATATGTCAAATATTCGAGAAAATTATATAAGAAACTTTTAATTTAAAATTTCAGATGCAATATTCATGCACATTAATTGTAAATTTTAGTATCTTTTTTACTTAGGTTTTAGGGTTTCAAAAAATGCTTCCAATGAAAATATACTTGGAATTTATTTTTTCTTTAATAATCTAGAGTGAATATTGTAGAAATCTTTAAGGAAAGAAATAAGACACTAATTTCAAATCAAAATTTTGTTTTTAGTATTTTTTTTATACTTTGTTTTTCCAGTTATTTAGAAATTTGCCCATTAATAATGAATATAAGTATATCATTGATTCATTAGGATTATTTTAAGGATAAGAACTTACATATTCTTTTATATTTGTGTTAATGATTTATTTTTTTGATTGAAAATCTCCTCACCCAAATAGTTCCTTTATTCTTTTTATCCATGTTAATAGTAATAATAAAAAAAATGCTTATTTTTCATATATTATCAAAATAATTAGTAAAATTTATAAGTGCCATTTTAAAGAAAAAGTTATCTCATTAATTATTATTCACAATAAGATTAGTAGAAATAATTAAAAATTCTTTTATCTTTCCAATTCCATTGTTTCAGCTATAAATATATGTATACAAGGTAATAAATAATATTCTGACTAAATTACACAATGAATTATACTAGATAATTGGTGTTGTAATTGATTCAGAATCAGCATGCGTTGTTGTTCTCATTAATTTTGGAATTCTAATCAGCTCAGATACCTGCTTCTTTTATATCATGGCACTGGATTGCAGGAATTTCTCAGTTATCTGCATATATCAGATTAAATGTCAGACAGACTAGTAAAACTTAGTAAAAGCTCATTAAAAATAGTAAAAACCTATATTTATTGCTCAACATTAAAAAGAAAATTACAATATTTTAGCAAATATTACAAAATGCAATTAAACTATAAACAGTGTATTGTTAACATCACTTAAAAAAAATGGCATCTATTTGTAGTGATTTTTCCCCCCATGTACCATCCTTAAAATACTAGACTAATAAAGGTTGTAGATTGGAGAAATACTGGGTTATAGCATTGAATAGATAACTTTACATTGTGATATTATCATATCTTTATTGGCATATTTATTTGTCTCTGAAACATAATTATAGTAAATCTTCTCTGTTCATGAAGTATTTATAGTAACTAATTGCAATCAAGCTTTATATATATAATTAGAATTTGTATGTTAAATGTATGTTTATGCTATTAAAAATTCTTGCTTTTTAAATGTTACAGATTAACTATTGAAACTCTAAACTAAATTATACTTATTGATATGTTTACTAATATTGAGCTATTTTTAGATCTTCTACTAGTCAAAGCAAATTAAAGGGAGATGATTTGCAGGCTTATTTGAATGAAATAATTCTTGAGATTCAAGAGAAACAACAATCACGAGTGCAAAAACTTCTTGAAGAACAAAATAAACAGTGGTTGCAACTCCAAGAAGAGTTTAAAGAACAAGAGAAATTATTATGTGTAAGACTCAATCTAGTTGGCATTCCCTCAACAAGTGGTAAGGTTTGATTTGAAACCCTTATATTTAATCATTTTTTTAAAATTTCATACCATGCTGTACTATAGTTTTTATTCTTTATGAATACAATTTAATTTTTATGTCCTTTCTCAATGTAAAAAAAAAGATGTCAAAATATGTTTCTATAAAACTCATTACAGCAAACATTTTAAATTCTATTTGATGATATATTTATATCTTTTCAGAATGTGATTAGAATTGATGTAAAATGTTTGGGTTTTCAAGATTTTATTATTTTAAAATTCTAAAAAAATATTTCTGATTAGTTACAAAAAATTTTTTATTATAGATGGCTACATCATTTTTGTTGTTTTACTTTGTTTTAGAGTGGGTTTACACTCGGCTATTTATAAAATATTCAGTAGGCAGCACATTCATAGAAAGGCTGAAAAATGTTGTTCAATCTATAGCAAGTACTTGTCTTGACAGTACAACAACATGCCTCTGTATTGTATTTTTTGTCATTTTTTTTTCATGAAAAAATTGATCACTTATCATAGATTAATTCCGATATTTTCAAATGTTCAAAAAGATAAAGATGTGAGAATAGCTGGAGGTGCTACCATAAAAAAATATAACAATATTAGATAAAAAGGAATCAAACTGCTACAACTATTGCAAAAGAGAGACTGGTGATTATTGAACTGACCACTGAATACAATACACAATGAAAAAGAAAAATTCAGGGATGCCAAAGTGGCAATTTATAGCCAATCATGGAATGCCTGAATCTATCTTATGAAATTGTAGCAAACAGAAATCAGTCCTTTTCTGCTCATGCGCTGCCTATTGGTTGTCTTATAACTGGCCAAGTGTAAACCTACCTTAATAATTTATGCTATCATTTTGTTTTTAAATTGATGTTGTTTGCATAATATGACTCCAAACGGAGATAGTTATTGACTGACTAATATATATTACTGGCATTAAATATATATTACTGGTAATATGTTTGTTGTGTGTATATATTGTGTTTGTGTATATATTGGTTATTATTTTAGAAACCATTATTTATAAGACTATGAATCTAAGCATTGTAATATAATAGATCATTTATATTTCCATTCAATTTGTTTATTACTTTAGAAGTAATTTTCATATATTTTCTTTAAATATTCTAGTGCCCTTTATATATGGTTTGTGTAGTTTGCCATTAATTTTTTTTTTATTTGGTTTAATCATTTTTACTCAAAATCAAATTCTAATTTGTTGTATTGTTGGAAAAAAGGAATTGTGTTTTTTGATGTGTTGTAGGAAAATGGGACAATGAAAATGATATACTATTGATCTAAAATTATTTTATCTATTTAAATCCAAACAATTAGAAAAAAAATCTTTAAAAAATTAGCAGAATGCTGATGTATAAGGTATTACAAAGATTCACTGAATTTGTTTCTTATCCTTTTCTCCTAGATATGATCTTTAGTTTTTTGATCATGAAAAAACTTATTTGAACAGAAACAATGGTGGTGTTTGTTTAGATTTCTTTGTCATCTGTGTTATATTTTTAAAAAGTTGTGATCTTCTGTTTACAATAGCAAATTTAATTATAATTTCTAAAAATTATGTTTATAATATATGATTGTTTTATTTTAAGGTTTATTATAATATAAACTTGTTTACAATATGTTCTGTTTGTTAAAATAAGCATTTACAACATCATTTTGTATTTGTTGCCACTATATGTATGAAATTTTCTTATACATTTTTAAAATGTTCTTGCATTTATGCTATTTATTCTAACATTATGTTCTTTCAGATAATGTTTTGGAAAACAAGCTTCCGTCCTCAAGCGGTGATAAAAGTAATCGGAATTTAGTTGAGTCAATGCCATCTGATTTTCAGTTGTGTCCAGACTTGAAGAGCTTGTATAATTCCAATATCATAAATATCGATGATAAAGAAAGCCTTACAACAACAGAAAATTATTCAAATACATCTGAAATAAATTTACCAACAGATTCCGAAAATAAGATCAGTGATGAAGGGAAAGCTTTTGTGAATGAGAATTTATTAAATACTTCTACACAACATTCAAACATATCTGGAGATTCAGTTGCCCCTTCTGATAAAAATATAACTAATACCTTGAAGTCATCTGTTTCTGCAGATAATAGTAATTTTAGTTTCACTAATGATTCTTTAGAGAGATCCCATACTGTTAATTCTACCATATCCTCAAGATCTGCTAGCAGCTTGGAACATCATAAGCCTCAGTCATTTAATGATTCTGCTGGCAGATGTAGCAGTGCACAGTCTGTAAACTTTGCAACTTCAATACCATGTAGTCATAGTCTTTTTAAAATGAATAATATATCTTCTGGAGGTGTGCATCCTGTCAGTTATGGACCTACAATTAGTACTTCTAGTTACTCCCTTTCCAACAGTACATTTGAAAACATACAGGATCCTACTTATAAAAAACCTGCAAGTTTAAAGCTTAAATCAGGTTATGATACTGATGGTTTTTTAAAGGACAGAGTTTGTGATACTACAAGCAAATGGCTTGGGGGAGCTTATCCTTCTATAGCAATATCATCTAGTTCTCATTTAGCAGCTTATTCTTGTTCGCATTCAGAGATGCAGTTGTTGACTGACCAAAATAATCAAGCAAATGTTTTTAAAACTCCAAATTCTCAGAGAGAACAACAAACTGATAAGATTATTCCTCCAACATATCATCCATCTTTGCATTGTGATAACATGGCATTGAATGAAATGGGAAAATATTCTCAAAACTTATCTGCATGTCATCATGTCAGTGGTAGGGAAAATTTTGGAGAATTATCTGTTTTTACTAGTCTAGGTAACTGTACATCAATGGCTTTACCAATAATCAGCAATTCAATAGAGGATAGATATATTGAAAAACATTTTACTTGTAGTCATGATGATGCATTTAAAGAGCCTGCAACAAACTTAGAAAATTCTCATTTTGATGGTGCTATTCATTTTAATTCTAATAAACAATTTGAAAGAGAAACAAATGCATCAGCATGGCAACAGTGGCATCATGGACAAAATGATTTCTCTGTAAGTGCCACTCTAAAGAATAAAAGTCCTGATCTTGATCAAATGAATCGTATGAATTCTACAATTTTGGATTCCAATGCACATTCCCATACCAGCATGTCAAGAAAAGTTTCTTCCAAACATCTTTTAAGCATACCAGTAAAAAGCCAAAGTGATTCTTCTATCAGCCAAAATCTTCCTAAAATGCTTACAAATGCAGTTCCTACTACTCAAGCAAAAGTCCAGAAACAAATTATTTCTTCCTCTTTGACCAATTTGAAGAGAAAACATAGCAAAGACTTTGTAAGCTTGATATTATATTGACAGTTAATTCTTTTTTTTTATTTTTTATCATTCTTAATTTTTATCATAATGGAAATTTGTATTTATTATCAGATTAGAGACCCAAATCTTCTCAGAAAATTTGAAAAACTCCCAGCTTTTGTAAAAGGGTATCTAACAAGAAGGCTTTTCAAGACTGAACGAGTACAAGGATTGATAAAAACTTTACAAGTAAAGTGTCTTACTTTTTCTCTTTTAAAAGACAAATTAAAAACTCTTTGCTTGCTAATGTTATTATCTTGTTAGGATACAGCTCTTCTTATTGGGAAGTTAGGTGAAGAATTAACTCTGAAAGGAGATGCTGTATCTGAGCATGATGTAGACTTCCATAGACAGCTCATAGTGCAGGTAATTATTTCTTGAAATTTAAAGTATGAACAATACTTATTTTTCATTTTGATATTAAATGTGGTTCTGCAACAATGTTATGAAGAATTGTTGATTAGATATAATCTGCTTAACCAGTTATTTTGTTTATACTACAGTTCTATTAGAAAGGATTGAGTATTCTATTTATGGGAAGTTGCATTTTATTTCTGTAGAAAATATTCCATTGGTTTTTTTAAAAATTTGTTTTATCTAACATGCCATTCGTTATTCCTAAATGATTTTAAATGAAGTATACTACCCGTTAACCAGATTTTAAATTTAAAAAAATATTTTCTTTTGTTTTATTTTTTAATTCATTTTTAAATTATTGCAATAAAACTCCAAAAAAGTAGTCTTGATTTTTTATTATATTGTTACAAGCCTGTAAAATTGCTTCCCAGCACGGTTGGTTCTATCACTGGAAAGACTGATTTACAATCATCTGTATTGGATGCTGCTCGGTTGCTGAGCCAGTGATCCCAGAGCTTGGCGACAAAATAGATAATGCTGGAAACTTCGAGAATTTTGACGATCCGTCCAATGGGAACCGAGATACACTTGATTGGACATGTAACGAGTAACGAGTCTTCGAGAGCATAGCGAAGCAACGACGGAGTGCCAGCGTTGTGTGGAGCGCAAGCTAGTGCTGAACCGAGCTGTGTGCCATGTCCTGTTGTCCATTGTGGAAGCAGCATCAAGTTGTGTGTAGAGTAGCCAGTCTTGTAATAGTGAGTCGGCTGTTGGATACAACTAAAGCGAAGAGACAGGAGTGTTTCAGCCGTCTGGAGAGAACGTAGAGAGTAGTTCCGAGAATCCCCTCTCCTGCTGAATTCTGTCTGGCTGCTTTGTGTGCTGTGGTCGATTACTACTTATTAGCTACTGTTTGCTGTAGTGTGCTGCTGTGTGCTGACCTATGTTCATCTTGGCTGTAAATATTTGTTGTCTTTCTGTTAGTGTCTTCGTGTTAAATAAACATTGTTGTTGTTTTCTACTGAAGACTGGTGACTGTGTTTTCGCACCATACACCCACTACAAGCGAAGCCGGTGATCCGTAACAATATTCTATATTATAAAGTAATTTTAATATATTTCTATAAAAATTTTTAAAAATGGTTTGTTATCAGTTTTTTTATAATTTTTCCTTTAAAAATAATTAGAAAGTAATTTTACTCCTTTGTTTTTCTATACTTTGTGTTTTTATTATAATTTAAAAGAAATTTATGGAAATCTGTGTTTTAATAGATTAAAAGTAATTCTTATTATTTGTTCATGGATTTATTTCTGATTTTATGAAGATTTTATTTGCTTGTTTTGGAAAGCCATTAACTAATTAAGAAATAAAACTTTTTTACTCCATTTATTTATATTTACTAAAAATAATACTTATATTTTGGCTGTTTTCTGTGGTGGCACAATTTTTAAAACTCCATTTTAGGCCACACATTTTTATAATCCCCCCCCAATAAAAAAAATCAGAAATCAACTGTATAATACACAAAAAAGGTATATTTACATTTTTTTAATCTCTTAGCCAGATGAGTTGGCTCTTTTAGCAAAATTTCACTATCCCCATTATCAGTTCATTCATCTTGTGGTGATACAAATAGATGAAAATTAGATGCAATTACACAAATTTTGGAAACATTTTCTCTTTTATATTTCTTGCATATGAAATTTATAATTATTTACGTGTTTTTTTTATTGCATACACTTGAAATTCCTTTAGAAAAATGTTTGTGATTTTGTTGGTTTGTAGTCAGAAATATTCATTACTAATCTATACTTATAATAAAGCTCAATGTGTGTGTGTGTGTGTGTGTGTTGGCGCTCTACAGGCCAGACCATTCAACCTACAGCTACCAAATTTGGCACGTGTAAACCTTGGAGGCCGGGAATGTGCACCTGGGGGTTATTTTTTCAAATTTTTAACTAAAATTTTATTCATTTAAAAATTAAGCGAAATTTTGACGTGTTTCTGCTATAACTTCCGAAAATATTACCGCACAAAAAAGATTTTTACATGAAGTTAAAGATCAAAAATTTATCTTTTAAATGATACCAATGTTTTAACCTTAAAATTAAATTTCTATTTTTAATGAATTTTTAAATAAATATTTTAACTATGCTTTTCAATAATTTTTTTCGTAAAAAATAAAAATTAAGATTAAGCACGTTTCGCATTCATGTGAAAAAATTAGCTTTTTTCAAAGTGTTGCCATCACATTGATTAAAGCTCCAATTAAAAATAAATTAAATCTTTTTGGAAATGAAATCTGCAAAAATATAATTTTCGGCACGTGTCTGTAGGAAATGAAACAAATATGAAAGATTATTTTTTCTAAAAAACAAATTCAAGAAAAATTATTTTATGATCTTTTATACTCTCTATACAGGGTGTTTATTTAGTTCCGGACCCATTTTGATGTTTAATGACTCATAAAATAATGAAGATATAAGCAAACTTATGGCATTTATTGATGGAATAACTCATATTTTCCTTTTCAGGTTTGAATATTTTTACTTTTGTAAATATCGTCTGCGCTGTAGTTAATTTCAGATAATTTCATTTTCCAGTCTAAATATCTGTACTTTTCTAAATATCGTCTGCTTATTAATTGCATTTTTCTCTCTTATGTTTTTGGCAACTATTGAAATGTTATGTTTACTTTTGATGTGTTTCTTCTATGTAGTACTTATAATAAAGCTCAATGTGTATGTGTGTTGGCGCTCTACAGGCCAGACCATTCAACCTACAGCTACCAAATTTGGCACGTGTATACCTTGAAGGCCGAGAATGTGCACCTGGGGGTTATTTTTTCGAATTTTTAATTAGAATTTTATTTATTTAAAAATTAAGCAAAATTTTGGCGTGTTTCTGCTATAAATTCCGAAAATATTACCGCACAAAAAGGAATTTTACATGGTGTTAAAGATCAAAAATTTATCTTTTAAATGATACCAATGTTTTAACCTTAAAATTAAATTTCTATTTTTAATGAATTTTTAAATAAATATTTTAACTATGTTTTTCAATAATTTTTTTCGTAAAAAATAAAAATTAAGATTAAGCACGTTTCGCATTCATGGGAAAAAATTAGCTTTTTTCAAAGTGTTGCCATCACATTGATAAAAGCTCCAATTAAAAATAAATTAAATTTTTTTGGAAATGAAATCTGCAAAAATATAATTTTCGGCACGTGTCTGTAGGAAAGGAAACATATATGAAATATTATTTTTTCTAAAAAATAAATTCAAGAAAAATTATTTTATGATCTTTTACACTCTCTATATTATTAATCCAATCAATCAGTTTTATTTTAAGGCAAGTTTTGTTTAATATGAACAGGATATCCATTCAAATCAGGGCCACACAGCTGATTTGTAAACCTTTAGTAAGTCACAGATCTGCTAAAATGGTCTAAATGGAAAATGATTATATTTTATATAACTTGATTTAATAAATGTTCTAATAAATAGCGAATTTTTGATTTTACATTAAGCTTTTGCTGTGGAAATTACGAATAACAAAATGTTCTTGAAACACTAATATTTTAAATAAAAAGAGTTAATTTCCAATCAACTAAATCAATCACTTAAACTGACTGATTTATGAAAATTTGAATATATCACTATTCAATAAAAAAAAAGGATAATTTTAGATTTTCCATCGATCGTTTCAAAGAAAATACGCCAATCAGCGTGCAGGTTTCTCAAGATTAATTGGCTTAAGATTATGAAAATGTTGAGTTTTTCTAAATTTTTAACATTCAAAACTTCATAAATAAGTTTTAGTTGATCGTGGAAAACAGAAATATTCATTCATTTATTTAAAATTTGGTGTGTCCAGAATATTTCTCAGAATATGATACCTTACTGCATTAAATTTAGACTTCATAATTTTTGAAATATATTTATAGGCCAGAACAAAATATTATTATTGATTTCGTTTCAATCCTTTGGAAAGCAAAACTAAGAACTGAATTTTATGCTGCATCTGAGAAATTTTTGTGGAATTAATCTTTTAGATATTACATAAATTATGAAAAATATTTTGTAGTTCACATAAGACTTAAATACCGAGCGATTCTGCAAAATTTTTTCCTCCCGCTGGTGTGGTGTGGTGTGGAGAGGGGGGTGTGTGCCTGACCTCATCATCTGACCGCGTTCAAAATTACGAGATCCGTCCCAAAATAGCTCAAGTGTTTCTTTAAATGGGACGTTAATGTAACTAAACTAAACTAAACCGAGCGATTCTGTTTGCAATACTCATATTCAGTAATAATAATAAATAAATAACAATAAAGATGATAAATAAAATAAAACACTTGGTTTTATTTAAAAATATCTTTATATTAATTGCAATTTCATCATTTCCACTTTAAATTAAAGTTGAAGTTTTACCGGAAATGACAACAAATTAGCAAAATATATATAGTAAATTGAAAGAAACGATCTAAACAACAGTATAAATTTTGTATGACTATCAAAATTTGAAGATTAAAAATGTTTTGTTTGAGAATCTATTAAGAGACCAGTTACTTAAAATATTTAATTGAAAATTGTAGTGAGCGGTAATACTGGCGAACCGGCTGGTCGCCAAAGGCGGCTAGTCCCTAATATATTGTGATTTAATTCTTCTTGTGGCAATGCATTTGGTTTTACTGGTTTCATGCAAACTCAAAAATATTTGTACTTATTAATTATATTATTTAATTCAAATTTTAATTAATTGTGGCAATATTTATTTTTAGTTGATGACAACATTTCACAGTATTTATGATATTTTCTGCACCATAAGTGTTAAAGAAAAAATGAAGATTATTTCTGAATCTCGCAGCTTAGAACAAAAGAAGAAAGCTGCTGAAAAGTCTAAAGATTCTCCAGTTCCTATTGTATGTTATATTTCCCTCTACTTTCGCTTATTAATCATATTGAATTTTTTTTTCTTTTAATGTGTTTTAGAAGAACAAATTAGATTTCCTTCAGTCAAATAAGAGAGTTTTTTGTATTAATTTTTTTTTAATACAGAGAAAGTGCAATTTCAAAGGAAATTTTGACTATTTTTACATAATTTTTCATTTTTCCTATTTATTATATTTGTTATTCTTGAAAAGTTTGTTCATTTATTATATACTCGTTTTTGTGCTTTTTCTTAAATTCTTGCAATGGCTAAGAAGAAAATAATTCTAGGTTGGAAACACATGTCAATTGATATTATTTTGAATAGTTCAACTACTGGCTAAGATGAAAATAATTCTAGGTTGGAAACACATGTAAATTGATATTATTTTGAATAGTTCAACTACAGATCATATTTAATTTTTTATTAAATATTTTCAGTATTTCAAATTTATAACATTGAGCAATTTCAAACTTTCGTTTATAATTTTAAATTATTGGAATTTTTTAAATAAAATGTAAAAGAATATTTCTTATTGTGTACAAATGAAATAAAATTATGTATTATTTTAATAGAATGAAGTTATGCTGATAAATTTTAATGGCTTTTGGCTATCTATAAATGATCATTAGTTCTTTTGAAGGTTTTTGATTCTTACATTTTTCGCAGCGTTTTACTTTTACATTGAACTTACTTAATCAAAAATCAAGATATATACAAACTTTAGAACTTTATTATTTCAATTGTATGTTGTTAATTAATAACAGACAGACACCAAATCTGCATTTTAGAGACATAGTTGTTTTTACAATGCAATGAAAGAAAAACTCTATTGCTGCAATTGTGCAAAATTTGTTATTAATAATCAATCATTGAATCATCTGGTGTTCATTAGTTTGCATTTGACTCAGTTTTGAATGACTGTTAAAGAAATTTAATTACAATTTTTGGTAATAAATTCCAATTCTATAAAACTGATAATTGGTTTTTAATTGTGCAAGTCTAGTTTTTATTAATTTATTATTATTATGGCATTTTGATATGTGTCTATCTTATGATCAGAAATAACTTACTCTTTATTTCTGTATATTTACTTTTATTTTAGCCATTTCAATAAATGTTAACTTAAAAATTTTAAGAAAAAAGGCCACGAGCTGAAATTTAGTATTTGGTAAATTGAAAAATTACTCTTTAGTTGGCTTTTGGTTATTGCATTTATCTATCCTTAAATTAATTTTTCTTTTGATAGTTAACAAGATAACTCTATTTAATATATAGAGTTTCTGCATATCTGAAAGTTGATAATTATATGCTCAATTATGACTTGCTAAATTTTTTTATTTATTAATTTGTATGATATTTAAGCTATGATGCACACAAGAAAAATTGTAAGGGAAAACAAAATTCAACTGGTGTTCTGAATTCTTTCTTTCATCTTAAATCTAGAAAAATATGTATAAGTTGGAAATTAAAGGAAGTATTTATAATATCTCATTTGCATTTTACTTTTTTTTTTTTGCATAAAATTGAGTAAAATTTATTATCAATATAATCAACAAATTTGTTATTTGTACATACATACTGACATGTTAGATTTCTAAATAAAAGAAGCAATCTTTATTTCATGATTGTAATCAGTTACTTGAAATATGTATTTTTGAATTATAAATTTTGTTTATAATTTCAAAAAACATATTTTGAACTCTCAAGGTTATTTAAATTCCGTCTGTTGCTTTAGGTTGCAACAACAACAAAACTTATTTTAAAGTAAAAAACATTTATAGTTCAATTTGATTTTTAGGTCACTGAAAAAACTGCTGCAGCTGCCCATCCAAGAAGGTCTAAACTCTCTGCTGCAACAATTAAAGCTTTAGAAAGAAAAAAGAGGTTATTTATATTCTGTGAAAATTTACTTTTTTTCTAGTCATGTATTAATTATTAGTACTTATTTTTATTTTCAAATGCGTAAATTTATATTTTCTTAAATTACATATCACATTGACTTCTTTATAAACAAATATGATTTTTTAATAATATTTAATTCTGTTTCAATTATATATATATATATATATATATATATATATATATATA